>CAMZMU010000074.1:56619622-56911454 GCA_947311845.1 Poa pratensis | reverse complement strand
AGTGACCTTTTTGAAGGAAATAATCCTGAGATATGGATATCCTCATAGTATCATTACAGACAACGGCACGAACTTTGCTGTCGGAGAGTTTGCTCGGTTCTGCATGAGTAAGGGAATTCGACTTGATGTAGCCTCGGTGGCTCACCCACAGGCTAATGGGCAAGTAGAAAGGTCAAATGCATTGGTATTGGCCGGAATCAAAGCTCGGCTAGAACCACTGTTGAAAACACCGGGGTGTTGGATCGATGAGATACCAGCAGTTCTGTGGGGTTTAAGGACCACACCGAACAGATCAACAGGCTATACGCCATTCTTCATGGTCTATGGGGCCGAGGCAATGCTGCCAACCGACATTGAATATGATGCGCCCAGAGTGGCAATGTACACAGAAGCCGAGGCTAAAGAAGCTCGGGAAGATGCTGTAGATCTGCTTGAGGAAGCAAGAGAATTGGCCTTATCTCGGTCAGCAATATATCAGCAGGGTCTCCGACGCTATCAAAGCCGGCATGTAAAACCCCGAAAGTTTAATGAAGGAGACCTAGTGCTGAGGCTTGTTCAGCGCAGCAAAGGTCGGCACAAGTTGTCACCTCCATGGGAGGGACCATACATTGTGAGCCGAGCTTTGCACAATGATTCGTACTATCTTATAGATGCACAGGAGCCAAGGGGAGATGGGCTGGATAGACCCGATGCGGAGCTTCAGCGTCCATGGAATGTAGCTCTACTCCGACCCTTCTACTGTTGAAGGAAGTAATGTATGTACCTCGGCTGATCTTTAATAAAAACCTCGGCACCTTAAAAATGAGCTCGGGGACTGCCTCGCTATTACGCATGCTTGTTTTATGTTTGTACTTCTTTTTCGTTCGTATGCCGGACTATTTTGAACCTCGTCTCAAACTTCAAGTACTGTATGCTGTGTAACTAATCTTGTGACTCGACTGACGAACGCCAGCATGGCAGTCAAGAGCAAAGACGAAAGAACATGGGAAACATGAAAATGAACTCGGGGACTCGGTCCAAAAAGACAGTCCGGCATATGTCGTTTACTAACCCCTGTTTTTTACTTCTTCTTTATGTCGGATGACTTTGAACTATACCTCGGAATTTACTAAGTACTGTATGCTATGAACAACAATCTTGTGACTCGACTGTCGAACGCCAGAATGGCAGACAAGAGCAGAGACTGCCAACTATAGTAAACACGAAAGTGAACTCGGGCACTTGTTCAAAAGGATTCGATATAAAGCCTAGAAAAGCATGGTTCGGATGAGCATAATAGTAATAGAGGTAGCAAAGGAACTACTTAAGTTTGATTACATCTGCGTCCCGGCATACCGGGGATTTAATGAAGTTTTCTGGCCAAGCATAAGTTCAGGTCGAGGCGTCAGGAATTACGTCGGCAGCAGCCGATGCAGCAGGGATTTCGTCCGGAGCCGAGGTAGCCTGGGAAGTGCTGGCAACGTCGGCAGTAACCTCGGCATCAGGTTGGGGAGGAGCCTCGGTTTCTGCTTCGCGGGTTTCACCGTCGTCACCTTGCTCGGCCTCGACGTCGGAGTCTGTTTCGTATTCCTCGTCTTCTGGCGCGTAATCCTCGGCGTCGGAGTAGGTGTCTCCTTCGCTCAAGTTCTTGTGTTGGCATATCCAGCGAAGAAGGCAGCCATCTTTTCGCGGCGCTTGATGAGAGTTGGGTCCGAGGACCAGGGCGAGCCTCGGCGAAGAGTGTCCATCTTTTCGAGGTCGATCTTCTCGCACCAAGTCATGATGAATTTGAGAGCGGCATCAGCTCCAGCGCGAGCTGAAGATGAACGCCACTCTCGGAGTCTTTGTTCGGCTTCACGAAGCTTGGAGGCAAGATCCTCGGTAGATTTCGGAGCATCAGCAAGAGGCCATAAGGCTTTGAAAGCACACAGACCTGCGTCGAGGAGTTCTGACCCAATGGTCTTCAAGGGATTGATCCTAGACTTGATGGCCACGATATGGTCCTCAACGGTCCAATCGGGGTTCTGTTCGTTCCGCCTCTCCCTGTGCCGACCAGTGATGCTGCGGGCCGCAACTTGGGTGTAGGTAAAATGCTCTATAGTAGGGTAGCCTGTTATCAGTGTGAGAAATGGTTCGGCAGAAACCAATGGTGTGGAGGACAAAGAAAAGCTAAGGGAGGCAAGAAACTTACTGTCCATCTCGGTTGATAGTTTGCAGCGTCGGGAGAAACTGGTTGACCTGCGCCTGCAGAGCTTCCAAAGCTTCTGTGGCCGAGTTGGCGCGGACCTCGGCTACTTGGAGAGCTTCTTGGTGGTCCTTGGCAGAGTCCTCCCGAAGTTTCTTCTCTGCCTCGACGGCCTTATCCTTCTCATCCTTCAGCTTCTCCGTTTCTGATTTCCGGAGCCCATCAATGCGCTTCAGTTCCTTTACCAGCCGAGATACCTCGGCTTTCTCTTGCGCTAGCTGGTCATCCGACGTTTTCTTCGCTGCAAGTGCGGCCTTGTGCGCATCATGGAGGTTCTTGTGTGCGAACAAGAGAGAGTGGAAGACGTCCGTGGTGTTCATAGTATTCTGCAAGGAAGAAACATATAGCTCGGTTAGAAAGGTTATACCTCGACAAGAGTCTCGGGGACTCGGAGTCAAATCATTGGGAAAATGTTGTCGGGGTATGCCTCGACATGAGTCTCGGGGACTCGTACCCGAGGTGCATGCTCTAAAGTGAGATAAAATGGATTGGATACGTCGGATGAAAATGGAAAGTTGAGATTCAAGCCAAACAATTTTAACTCCGACGGAGCGTCAATAGTTTACCTCGAATCTCGGGGACTGGGGATGGTGGATATTAGATGAGATACTGCATGAAAGTAAAGAGAATAGGACTTACGTCGATGGTTTGACCAGCACGAAGGGCAGCAGTTTGTAGATCATATACGCTTCGGCCGCAGGCGCTGTTTCCCGCGGGATGCTCAGCCACCGGAGCAGCTAAGGAGGCCGAGGAGACCTCGTCTGCAGAATTCCAGTCTGCATTGTAATGTTCCAAGGAGCCGAGGCTCTGGCCACTATCAGTGCGCAGAGGAGGAAATCCCCACGGTCCGCCCTGCTCGATGCCCCTAATCGAGGCCTCCACGGCCAAAGCAGCCTCGGAACTTGAAGCAGGCCGATTATCCAATATGAGAGATGCCCTCCGAGCATATTCTTCGGCCGGAGGGCAGTCTCATCAATGGGTGCGGCGAATGGAGGAATTCGGCGTGTCACCGGGGGAGGAGACCTCGGTTGGATCCTTGAAGGAGAAGAGATAGTCAGGGTGCCAGACCCAGATGTTGGTTTGGGGGTGACCTTGGACTTCACCGTCTCTTTCTCTTTCTCCTTGCCCTTCTCCAACGGCAAGGTGGTTTGGCGGAGTGGTTTTTGGGGCTGTTGCTTCTGCTGATGCTTCTGCTGTTGCTGCTGTTGGTTGCGGGCAGTCTGGCTTCGGGGGGAGAGTCGAGGCTCGCTCCGGCAAGGTGGTAGCGAAGTCCTGGCGCGATTGGTCTCGCATCCGTTTGAGGACGCGGAGAAGTCTGACCTCGGGTGGGGGCAGATTTCCCCAAAGCGGGCCAGACCTCGGTGGAGGAGATCCGGGGCGAGAGTTCGTCGGGGAGGTCGTGGCTTCAGAGGCACCAACGGGTGCAGTCATGGAGGATACCTCCTGATCCACGTCTATGGGGGCACTGCAACGAAAGAAGATGGTCAAGTGTTAAACCGAGATGATATGTTTAAGCAACAAACATTGTTGGCTATGAAGCAAAGCATTACCCATCCGAGGTAGGAAGCCTCCTGCCCCCCCGGGCATGAGGAGGATGTCGGACTTCTTCAGCCGGCGTCTCTTGACCGGAGCCTCAGTGGGTCCGGAGGCTCCAGTGGCGGATGGTTCGGCGGCCGGAGTTGCGGCACCAGCGCGTTTCTGGCTGGTTGCTGGAGTAAAGTTCGGAAGGTGAGGAAGGCAGGAGAGAGGTACCGCGTTTATTGGTTCCACGACAAGGAACCCCTCCTCGTCATCCGAAATCTCTTGAACTGAAGCTTGTGCTTGAGGCTTACCCACGGTGGTGATGCGGGCCGAGGCAATGGGCATAAAATCCTCGTCGTCAGGGTCCACGTTGGATGGTGGGTCCTCGACAGAGATCCTCGCCGAAGTGGTCCGCAGGATGGACTCCATCCTCGGCGGTCTGGCGGGCGAACACTGTATGGCAAATATTGAAAAGGGTTAGGAAGAAAATTGTCAAGATGAACGTCGGTAGCAAGACCTCGGTGGTAAAGGAGTATCGAAGAAAACGTCGGATAGCGTACCTGTTTCGCTGGCTTGGTCCTGTAGTGGGGCTCCCTTCCCCATGTCCAAGCATCAAGATCTTGGACTTGGTGATAGCTCGGACTCGCCGAGCTACCGCGGCATTGTCCAGTGCAATGTGCGTATGTCGGGTGGGGTCATAAAGACCGCTCATGTGGCAGATCTTGTGAGACCTCGCCTGGAGAGGGGAGACCTGCGCTTCAGGAATGTGCAGGCCAGGTCGTCAGCCGTCAGGACTTTCCGTCGTCTCGGGGTCCTCCGGGTCCTGCCATTTCGCAATATACCCATGGATGGACTTGAGTTCGCCGGTGTGAGGGGAGGCGATAGTCCCAGTTGAGCTGTTCTGTGGAGGGCTGAGGTTAAACGCCGCAGGTTGAGGAAGTCCTCTTCGCCGGAGTTCTTCACGTAAAACCACGTCCGGAGCCACTTGCGAACGGTGTCCGGAGTAGTGATACGTGGGAAGATGGAGTTTCAGCGAGGAGCTATGGTGGCAGCTCCGCAGGCGGTTAGAAGCTTGGGCAGATCCTTGTTTTTTGGAGCGGGATCACTTGCCTTAAGTTGGAAGTAGCGAGAAAAGAGTCTACCGTGGCTTTGAGGCCGAGGTATCCCTCAGAGAAGGAGACGATGCAGGAGAGAGTAGTGATGGCGTTGGCGGGGAGATGATGACCTGGAGCCCGAACTTGTCCAGGAAGCTCCGGAAGAAATCACTGACGGGCAGTCCAAAGCCGCGCTGGAAGTGCGCGACGAAGACCACCCGTTCCCTGATCTGACATGTGGCTCGAGTTCGCCCTCGGCTAGGCGGCACTCTACCTCGGCGGGAATCCGCCGAGTGTCCCTGAGCCATTGGATCTCGTCCGGGGTGACATCCGAACCCTCCCAGCCGGCGCGCTCGCCGACCTCTAGTTCAGGTCATGAACCTCGGTTTGTTCCGAAGTCTCAGGCGGAGACATCTCGGCAGAGTCAATCTGCAGAGAGTGTGCAAAAATTCAGTAAAGGAAAAAGGGAATCTGCAATCTGCCACAATATTTGGCTAACTCAGGAGGAGTTTGGTGGCTATCTTATGTGCATGAGGCAGATCCATGCTATGGGAGTAGCTATCCGAGCAAGAAACTACTTTCTACCCAAAGGAGTATACAAGAAAGATCTACCGGAGGAGATAAATGAGTTTTAATCAAGAATATATGAAGAACCAAAACGCGAAGAGGGAGAAACCAAGAGCAATGCTAAGAATAACAAGAAAAGAGGTGTGTACCGTGAAGATGAAATGCTCAAGGCGGCGCTGACGACGCGTCCGCAACGGCGACGAAGGAGCTGCTCGTCGGCGGCGGCGGGAACGCGTTTCTTCCCGACTGGAAGCAGCGGCGCTGGTTGCGATGGAGGCGAAACGGCAAGTGGATGAGGAAGAAGAGGGATGCACTGTCCTGGGCCTGCATATTATAACCGCGGGCGGTAACTGCGCACTACCGCGCGGTTATCGGAGCGGCGAGTGGGATCGTTTGTGCACAATGGCACACGTGGCACGAAGATAGCGGTGGGCGAGCAGGCCACAGGATCGGTTGCAGGAGGCAAACCGTCGGGCGGTGCGGTTACTGGAGTGCGAAGCGGCGCGAGCGGGGAATCTCCGCTGACGTAGGCCGCGTGGTGGAAGGCACTCGAGTGCTTTGACTGTCGTGGACCAGGAAGTGACGGATGGGACACGTGAACAGTCTCTGACCGAAGTCAGTAAGGACGTAGAATCGAGGGGTTGATGTCCGAGATCTCGGCTGATACTTCGGAAAAGTAGTATGGCCCAAGTAACAGACCGATGGATTTTCCGGGGTATTGGTTCGGTGACCTGCAAAACATTGTAGCGCATGTGGTTTCGGGTTGAACCCGATGCGGACTTTCATCCGAGGCTGCAAGACCACATCAGCTTCGGGGACTACTGTCGGGGGGTTACCCCGGGTAGGGTAAAGATGAGGTAAAGACATGTAAGGTTAAGGCAGTAAGCTGTCTGAGGTAACGATTGAGCAAGACGCAGGAGGCGTCATCCGACGTAAGGGTACGTCTGAGGTATATCTCCGAGGTATATCCTCCGAGATATCAACCTCGGGGTAGTCAGCTAGCTACCACAGGAATAAGGTATTCTCTACCGAGGTATAGGATCAGGAGTGTTATCCGAGGTTGGCAGCAAGGATCGAGGCATGTCAGAGAGGTCACGGGCGCCGCAGAGCTCGTGCCCGAAGCTTCAGAGGACGGCGAGGTCCGTCCACGGGTTTCCCGGAAGCTCGGGGGCCTAGGAGAGCTGACTTGGCTATTTCGGGAAAGGTCTACAGGCTAGACCTCGGCAGGCTACTGAAGTATGACCGGAAGAGGAAAGCTAGGCCTGTCTGGCCTGACAGTTGGCCGTTGAGCTGGCAGGAGCAGAGGCTTGTCTTCTACCTTTTGGCCATGCCATTGTTAGTTGTAGGCAGGGTAAAACTGTACTTCGGCCCATGTATATATGCGGCATCTCTACCTCCAGGGAAGAGGACGGCAAAAACCCTAGCTCATTTCCCCCTTCATAGTTTCATCTTCTATCTAGAGCTTCACTTTAGCAGCATCATATAGCTCGAGGAGCACCTTGTACCTGAGAACAGCACTGATATATTGAGAGAGGAAAGGCAGGAGTAGGGGTTTTTACTTCCTCACGAAGGCCCCGAACCTGGGTACATCATGGTGTCTTTTGTGTTCTTGGATTTCTTGGTTTCTTATTCATGTTCTTGTGGTTTCTTGCATGTTCTTGCTTGTGCACATCTTGAGTGCATAAACCCTCCCCGGATTCCCCCAACGACCATTCGGCCCCAACTAAGCCATACCCATGGCATCTGCCGTGATCCCACCACGACAAAGGGCATCGTCTGGTAGCAGAAAACGCCGTCGGGTGTGATGAATGCTGTCTTCTCCTCATCGTCGACGTTCAGTCTGATCTGCTGGTAACCTGAGTAGGCGTCCAGGAAGGACAGGCGTTCGCAGCCTGAAGTCGAGTCGATGATCTGATC
This sequence comes from Poa pratensis, assembly GCA_947311845.1. NCBI lineage: Eukaryota > Viridiplantae > Streptophyta > Magnoliopsida > Poales > Poaceae > Poa > Poa pratensis. The sequence goes on along the minus strand of CAMZMU010000074.1, from coordinate 56,904,131 downwards.
TATCCGCAGGAGTGGGAAATGGTCCTTGGGGCAGCATTTGTTGAGGGCGGTGAAGTCGACGCACATGCGGAGTTTCTTCGTCTTCTTCTTCTCCACCAGGACTGGGTTGGCGACCCAGTCCGAGTCCTTGATCTCTCGGATGAACTTGGCATTCAGCAGTCGATCGATTTCTCTACTGATTTCGTCTCGCTTGGGCCCGGAAAAGAGTCACATGGCCTGTTTGACGGGTCTGGCGTCCTTGTGTACCTTTAAGGAGTGCTCGGCGAGGTTCCTGGGTATTCCTGGCATGTCAGAGGGTTGCCATGCGAAGATTCTCCAGTTCTCACGTAGAAACTCGACGAGCGCGCCTTCCTATGCGGGAGTCAGACTCGATGATACTTTGACCGTCTTGCTAGCGTCAGTCGGGTGGACCTGATGGGTCGTTGTGTCGTCAGCCGCGTTGAAGGCAGTGTCCTTGGCTGGTTTCTTGCGGGCTGGGAAGATGGTCTTGTCGTTGTCGACTGCCATTGCCTCGAAGTGCTCTTCGACTCCGAAGAATTCGGAGATCTTGCTGAACTCGCGGTCGCAGCTGTTGGAGCGGTCGAAGTCGCCAAGCACCGTGATGACGCCCTTGGGTCCAGGCATCTTGAGCATGAGGTAGGCGTAGTGAGGTACCGCCATGAATCTGGCAAAGGTTGGGCGCCCGAGTATCGCGTGGTACTGCGACTTCCAGTCGACTACCTCGAAGTCGATCGACTCCCTTTGAAGTTTTCGGTGTGCCGAAGATGACATCGAGTGTGATCGTTCCCATGGGCGTGACTGCTTGCCCTGGTACTATGCCATGGAAGGTGGTCTCTGATGTCGCCAAGTTTGTCGTTGGCCTGTTTATCTTCTGAGGGTGTCGCAAAGATGATGTTAATGCCGCTGCTCCATCCATGAACACCTTTTTCAGGGTGTAATCTCCGATCAGAGCTTCGACTACCAGAGCGGCATGCCCGGGTCGTGGTACTGCAGGCGGTGATCTGCTCTGGAGAAGTGATTGGTGTCTTTTGACCCTCTCAGGTAGTCTGGTACCGTGGGTGGACAGGTGATGGCTTGGAAGACTTGGCGGGTGATGAGCTTCTGAGCCCTGTTTGAGGGGCGCCCCTTCTGTATCATGTTGAGCTGTCCGCGTGCCGCTGGATATGCGTCATGGACCACTGGTGGGGCATCGTGCTGCGGCTGCTGCTGTGGAAAGGCTCCCACCGCCTGTGCTGGATTGGCGCGGGTGCGGGTGCTGCCTGGATGGCCAGCTGCGCGGCTGGCTGCGCTGCGGGTCTGGAGTGACTATCTTCTGCATGGCTTCGTATATCTTGCGTGCCTTTCGACAGTCCTTCAACAGGTGGTTGGATCCCCACTTGCCCGTTTCCGGGTTCCTGAACATGTGGTGTCTGCAGGGTTGTTCCAGCTCTTCCGCTGGGCTTAGTGTGCGTTTCTGCCACTCGCGTTTATGGCCTCCGTCGCTGCGGTAGCTGCTGCCACCGCTTCGGTTGTATTGCCCCTGGCTGTATTGGCGACTCTGGTCACTGCCGCTTCGACTGTACTGTACATGGCTGTATTGGCGACTGCTGTCACGCGCTTCATCCTCACGGGGGGTTTGGAATCCCGCCGCTACTAGCTCGATTGAGTCGTTGCCGTTGTAACGGCTTCTTCTTGTGGCGTCCTTCTCGCCAGTTGCTTGGTCCGGCTTCATCCTTCGGGGAGTAGCGTGAACTATCGCGGACTGAGTCCTCTCCGTCTGCCCACTGGTTTGCTATCTTCATGACCTCGATCATGTTTTTCGGCCGGAGCCTACCAAACTCCTCGCGGAGGTCGCGGCGAGAGACGCCGTGCATGAAGGCATCCATCACTCGGTCCTCCGAGGCGGTCTCCATGGTATTGCGGAGCAGGGTCCAACGTTGGATGTACGACCGAAGCGGCTCGTCTCGTCCTTACTTGCATGATTGTAGCTCGAAAGTCGTCGGTCTCGAGTATGTCCCTAGGAAGCTTTAACGAAGGCCTCCACGAACTCGTCCCACGTCCTGAAGGCGTTCTTGGGTTGAGTGTTTAGCCACCCACGTGCGGAGCCCGTGAGCATCAGCTGGATATACTGCATGGCCGTAGTCGAAGTACCGCCCTGGCAGCTGCAGGCTATGAGGTAGTCTTCGAGCCAGAGTCTCGGGTCTTGCTTCCCGTCGTACTTGACTGCTTCTGCCATGAGCTTGAAGCCCTTGGGCATTCTTGTGTCGCGGATGTTGAAGCTGAAGCATGCGGCGCCGCACGGCTCGTAGTTGCCGTCATTGTGGTCATCAGGATTGGGCGTGCTGACCGTCCGATGGGTGCGGCTGCGGTCCACCGTCCTCTGTGTGATGACGTTGCGCAGGTCTTCGCCTGGCTGCGGTTGTCGCAGTGGTCTTGCCGCTGGGCCTGCGAGTGCTGTGGGCTCGCGGTCGCGGCGGTCCCGATCTTCTCGCGCCTTTTCTGTCGGCGCCTTGTTTATCAGAGCTTCTTCGAGTGCCTTATAGACATGATCTGCTGCTTGTGGAGGAGAGCGCGGGAGTCGCCCTTGGGCGGCTGCGTCAGCCGCAGGTATGTTTCGACTGCCAGGAGCGCGGCTCCGGGTGTTTTGGGGACGGGTCGTCTGCGTCTTCGCTCATGTATGATGATTCGAGGTTGCGGGTGACTTTAGCGCCGTCGGCCTCCGTCATCAGGGGCACGCGTGCTCTGTGGCATCTTGCTCCTTGTGAGACCTCTGTTGAGGCAGTGAACGAGTAGCGGCCCTCCTGGCGCTCGACACGTCAGCCTCGTCCTTGAGTCGGAGCAGCTCGGCCTTCTCTGCGCGGAGTCGTTCGCCTTCCTTCCGTAGCAGGTACTGGACCGCCATAAGGTCCTCCCGGGGTGCGTCCGGTGGGGGGTATGTGCCTTCCTCGACGTGCTTCAGAGCTCTGATTGCTATTTCTCGGGTGATGGTGAGCCGTGTCACTGGTCCGGCATGAGCACCTCCAGTGGGTATGCGGGTTCGTCGTCGTTGCCCTGCGTCAGGCCGATCATGAAGACTTGCGCGGGGTATGTCTGGGGAGTGGGCCGGGTGCTGCCGCTTCCTTCGTCCGAGCCGTGCTCGGAGCCGAAAATGGATGCAACGTGGTGGGTACCACAGTCGCTGCCGAGGCTCTCTCCTTGGAGTCTCGCGATCTCCGCCGCTGACGCGAGGAGTGATGTCGCCGTCGTCGATGCGGGCGCGATTGGCTTGCTGACGATCTTGCAAGTTGATGGAGACGCGAGTGGCGCGGACGAGGACGGCGCGACCTTGGTCACTTGCGAAGGTGTGGTCGACGCAGTCGAAGCTGATGCGGATCTTGGTCTTGCCAACGACGCGATCGAGGTAGTCGGAGTTGACTCGATCTGCGCGGTGGTCGCCGAAGTGGTCGATGTAGTCGACGCAGATGCGATCTTCTTAGCAGTCGAAGATGCGATCTTCACAGTCGCAGCGGGCGCGATCTCCGCAGCAGGCGGCGGCATGGATGGCGCAATCGCGGCAAATGCGGGTGCCGCCACCGCGCGTGGTGCGATCGCCGTGGATCTGAGTACTCCACGGTTGTCTACGAAGTAGTGCATGGTATCGAAGGTGAGGCACATACCAACGTGCAGATCGCGTACACCGAGCGGTGGGCCAGCGGATGGAAGGTGTACTCGAAGGAGCCGAAGCAGATTGGCTCCTTGGTGATGCAGACGTCGGTCTTCAAAGTCGATGGGGTTGGTGCGACCATGGTTCCAGCGCTCGTTCTTTCCCACAGACGGCGCCAATTGACGAGGTGTGGACTCGGCAAATCCCTGGGTTATGCACCCCGGGTTGATTGAGGGGGAGATAGTCGAGCGTTGGTGATCACGACGGCTGACAAGCGAGGCGTTTTACCCAGGTTCAGGCTCCCGGAGGATAACACCCTACTTCCTGCTTGTCTGGTTATTGATGGCGAGTTGTGGCTACAATGGTGAGATGGCGATCTCGCTAGGGTTTGTGGTGGCGGCTATGAGTGTACCCTAGAACAAGGGACCCTCCTAGCCTTTATATGGTAGGCTAGGTCTCGGGTGAACGGTGCTGATGGCACTTACAAGATAGGCATGAACCACATGACCTAGTCGACTAACTTGGGCCGCACGTGTCCTTGCCGGACTTTCCTTGGGCTTTTATAGTCTTTTCGTGACCCAGGTACGTTCACCGTGGGATAGTCGAAGGGTAGCCCCACGACAAGGGTTAAAAATGCTGCGAAGCGACGCCAAAGCCAAACCGAAGCGACGCACCATCTCTCACGATGGCCGCAAAGTTGAAGCGGTGGCACGTCTCTCCAACCGTCGAGTTCCCGCATTTATTGTAAGACAGCTTCGCCGGGCGCGACGTGACACGACGGTGTTGCGCCTTTCCCACGCGACCCGTTGAACATGGACGATGTTGCGCCTTCCCCAGGCGACGCCTTAATAGCGCCTGCACCACCACCCCGGCGGGTTGTGTATAAAGTACGCCCACTAGGCTGCTAGCCTTTATCCTCCTCGTTTTTCTTCCCCATTCCCTCCCGTCGCTGGTATTGTGCCTTCCCCAGGTTGTAAAGATTCTTGTCTCTCTAAATACCAAAGATTAAATGTATAGTGTGCAAAATATGGCTGAAAGCAACTAAAGTAAATAGACCAACAAGGTAGCAATAGTAAACAACAATTAATTGAGATTATAATCAATATAAAAGAATGGATAGGGGCATAGTTTCACTATAGTGCTTTCTCTCCATTAAGACTAAATCGGGTAGGGCAATTGACAAAAATGGAATCAAGAATTATGGCAAAATTCCTGCTATATTCATGTAGGCATTACGTCAAACATATATAGATCGCCACCTAGACACCATCTATACCGAATACTCCATTTCGAGATTGTTTCTATGTTTGTATATTTCAAAATAAAGCTGAAAATATAAGTAATAATAAACAACACAATATAGGACATGGTCATCGTTATTTTACCCTCAGTGGAAACAACACAACATTAGTACTTGCATGTTTCAGTCACTGAGGCGCTGAGAATGTAAGGTCGACCCCACTATCGAACACAAACTTTCTTGGAGATTTTCAAAAAATGGCCAGAGTATATACATAAATTGGAGAGCATGTAGGAACGTCAATAAAGCAATTATTGATAACAATAGTTTCTTATAAATAACATGCACGATGTGTTCATAACATCATAATTCATCATATCCTAGCAAGCATGACAACAAATAGCAATTACATCATATGGATATGAATCTCGATCATGTATGGCAGCTAACAAGACCTTTGTATTGAAAAACATGGAGGAGAGATAACCATCTAGCTACTGCTATGTACCTGTAGTATAAAGATGAACTATTCATGCATCATCATGGATGCGACAGTGGTGGTTTCGATGCCTCCGACGATAAAATCCCCTCATGCAGAGTACCAGAACAGGGATCCAGATTGGTTTCCACGACACCGGCGACTTTGTATCGAAACTTGGCAACATATTTTGTATCTATTAACTTGTAGGTCATGGGTAATATAGGCGAAGAGGCGACGTGAGTGGAGCTACGAGACGGTGGCGCGGTTCCTAACTGCGGCCCCACCTGGTCCTTTTGTTCCTACATGTCCGTCTCAAAAAATAGAATTTTGGTATTTTGTTCAAGATTTTTTCGATAAACTTTATTTTTTGTCTTTCCTGCAACGCACAGACAATAAAAACAGGAACTCACACTTGGCACTCGGTTGATAGATTAGTCAAATAAAAATTCTATAAATGATATAAAACCACTATAGAAGCATGTAGAGTATAAAAGTAGAATGAAACAAATGAAAATTACACATATTGTTTTAGACGTATCAACCACTAATAATATGTGTCCATAAAATATAACAACCATTTCATTAATGCTTTTAAATATCTCCTGCTATCCCGCTGCAATGCGTAAACATTTACCTAGTTTGTATGACCTTACTACTCGAAGCAAAGACCAAGAACCATAGTTCTTGAAGAAAAACTACCATCTTCCGTACGCCTAAATGTAGGCCCATTAGTTCAGAACAAGTACACATTGTAGCAAAGCTACCCATCATGGAATTCAGTTCCGGAGTTGCTTCGCGGAACACCTGGCCTGATCTTTGGAGAACGTATCCAGTGAAACGCCCGAATCTATGCACCAGCTGAACCCGTGGCACATGAGCCTTTGGATTGGAAATAGAGGGACAGGATCCTTTTAGAAGATGGACCAAATGTACATTTGCAAAACAGTCCCCGCTGAATTACTGAATTCGTCAACAGTAGCGGATGGATCTCAGTTCTTCCCCAAACATAGCCGCCTCCCTCTCGTCTCCTGTACCAGGCGACCTAGGGTTAGGAAAATCTCGCTCGATCTCTCTTTCTCTCTCCTTTATCAATCGATTTTGCTCTATTTCTTGTACAGATGCTTGCGATATGCTCAATCTCCAGCGGCCCCGTAGCCGTAACCTCTGAAGCGTGAGTGCGTCTCGGCAAGCAGCGGCGACTCGTCGTGCCTCAATGTACCGACGCCGAGGTGGACACTGCAGCAGCATAGGAACCGACCATATGCACCAGATATGGATCTAGGTAATGTTTTCATCTTCCTTTTACAAATTTGTCACCATTTGTTTTTGCCTAGTTCGGTCGAATTAGTTACTGGTAGATAGGCATGACCAATGATGTTCCTGTTATCTCAAGTGTGGCTGTATGAGCACCGAATTCTCGCATGTACTACTGTTAGAATGGTTAATAAAAAAAGTTACGTGCTCCATTTTTTATCCTTGATTAGTAAACCAAATTGAATAGAAAAGTGCACTTAGCATGGTCACAGGACTTTCTAAAAGCAGCACTAGCGGTTCCTGATCCTCATTTTTTTTGCTCTAATCATTTGAAAGTAACACCTTTTGATGTCTATCGCTTGCCTGTATGTTAGTAGGTTAGATCAGCTTTATTTGTTCTCTACTGCTATAGCAACACTGGGTGAGTGAATAAAATATTAAGGACCAAGAGAATCCTCGATTAATGTACCAGCTGGACACCTCCTTTGTAGAATTATAAGATTGACGGAATTGGTGGATGTTGTATTGAGCCTCATGGGCGAGTATATATGGGAGTACAAACTTGGAGGACAAGAAGTCTCTCCTAGAGATAAGGTAGGTGCCGGATTACAAATCCTAAACTACCAAATATGTGCAACCGTAATATATCTCTAACATCCCCCCGCAGTCGTAGCGGTAGCGTCGTGAACAACTGGAACGTCGCGGACGGTCAGACTGGAGAGAAACCGAAGCAGACCAGTGGGCTGACATCCCCCCGCAGTAGGAGCAGGAACGTCGTGGACGGTGTCGCGGCGCGAAGCTTGGACTGTAGAGGAAGCTGATGAGGAGCTCAAGCGAGGTGGTAGCCCTTGTTGCCGATGTCGAGAGAGCCGAGAGCGTTGGCGGTGCAGCCTTGGTCGGGGTAGTCGTGCGAGGGGTCGCCGTGGTCGATGTCGTGGTCGGGTTGCCGATGTCGAGGTAGGCACAGAAGAAGCCGCATGCGCATAGTACGCGAGGAGAGTGACGGGGACGCGTCGAGGCAGTCGCCGAGGATGCCGATGCCGGGGACGACGCAGTACGAGCTATCGAGGACGAGGTGCGGCCATTGTTTTGCCGGAACAAGGCGCACGTCGGGGACGAAGGCATACACCGGTTTTGCCAGAACCGAGTACGCAAAGAAGAAATCGGTGACGTGGTCGAGGCAGCCGTAGAGGAGGAAGTCGATGCCGAAGACATTGTCGAGGCCGATGTAGACGAGGCGCCGACCCGGGCTTGCCAGACCCGGGGACACGTCGGGGACGAAGGCACGCACCGGTGTTGCCAGTACCGTGCATTCGGGGGCAGGGACCACCATGAACCATATGCCAGTGTCAGAGGGACTAGCAGAGGAGGACTCGACGACGGTTGCGGCGCCAATCGGCGTGTGGTAGAAGGTGCCGATGTCGTCCGCGGTTGTCGGAGTAGACGTAGTCGAGGATGAGAAGATGACGCTGGCGACGAGGTCGTGGTGGACGAAGATGTAGAAGGCGGCGAAGGCAGCGGTGGCCTGGAGTGGCCATGCTGGACGCCTGGACAAGGTGTGATCGGCGGGACCTGCGATGGCTGGAGTGGCCATGCAGGTTACCTGTAGAACGGCGGCGATGTTACTCGAAGTAGGCGAGGAAGAACCCGGCGGCGTGACGAAGACCATGCGCGGACGGTGGCGTTCCCGCGCCAAGGGAAGCGGCGCGACGTATACCACGTGGAAGTCGACGCGCGGGGACGGCGTGCCGTGGCGCTACGGCCCGAAGGGGCGACGCAGCAGCAGCGCGCGGGTTAGGGCGACGGCGGTGCCGCAGGCGGCGTACACGCCTGGGAGGGCGCGTTGGCAGCCGGCAACATGGACCAAAGGCGGCGGCGGCGCGGCCCGAAGGGGCAACGCGGCGGCAGCCTGCAGCTCGATCGGTGGTAGGCGCATACTCGGGGACGTGCTTGGCGTAGACAGACGCGCGAACGGTTGATCAGGCCGACGCAGCGCGGTACGCACCATGGCGGTGATGACGACGCGCAGATCGGAGTCGATGGCGAAGTTGTCGGTGAAGTCCCGGTCGATGACGACGAAGACGAACCGGCGATGGAGACCGTGCAGACGAGGGAAGCCGGCTGCGACGCGTCAAGGCGTCCCTTGGACGGCGCGTCCGGCCTTACTGTGTGGTCGGTGAAGACGAGTCGGTCGGTGCGGAGTCGGCGCTGGCGAGTCGGCCGTAATAGCCGGCTTGAAGGAGCCGGCCGGTGCGGAGTCGGCGCCGGCGAGTCGGCCGCGATAGCCGGCTGTCGAAGAGCGGGCCGGTGCAGGTCGATGCCGTTGTCGGAGTAGAGGCGCGAGGAGACGATGGGCGGTGGGCGACGCAATCCGATCTATGATCGGCAAACCAAAAAGAAAACGCCGGTCGAGCGACCGACGGAGAGAAAAACCGATCTACAGATCGAAAAAAAAGACTCTAGGGCAGCCGATCAACCGACCGGCGGACGAACCCTAGGTACGGGCGGCGCGGCCCCCGAGAGAGATCATGGATATCGATCTCCCCGGGGCGGCGCGGTGCGGAAGCGAGGCGGCGGCTAGGTCAGATCGTGCCGCTCTGATACCATGTAGAATTATAAGATTGGCGGAATTGGTGGATGTTGTATTGAGCCTCATGGGCGAGTATATATGGGAGTACAAACTTGGAGGACAAGAAGTCTCTCCTAGAGATAAGGTAGGTGCCGGATTACAAATCCTAAACTACCAAATATGTGCAACCGTAATATATCTCTAACATCCTTGATGGATCCTGTCCCTCGGTTCCCAATCCAAAGGCTCATGTGCCACGGGTTCAGCTGGTGCATAGATTCAGTCGTTTCACTGGATACGTTCTCGGTTGAGGACGGTGTCCTGGATGATTTGCATGAGCGACAGCATGAATCGAACGCGGCAGAGCTGGGCGAGTCTCCACACAGAAACAGCGAGCGGGAGCAGGGTCCATGAGAGGAGCTAGAGATGGTTTCAGGCAATGGGGCGGATCTGGAGGCGCATGCAGGAGAAGAGCGCCAGCGACCAGAGGCGGCCCGCGCCAGACACCTACGACAATGTGGCGCCCTGACCTGACTGTTATACAGTGATGCTGTGTGTCACCGGTTAAGCGATACAACCGGTGGTTACGGGTTTACCAATCCCGGCCAAAACCTTTGGCAGGCGTTGCTCGGAATGGAGGCACAACCCTCAATGCATAATAGAGAGACCAAGACTTGTGGAACAACTGGCACATCACAGACTCTACGACACAAATCATATAGTTCAACTCTTATAATAGAGAAAGATAGCAAATGACAACCAGAGGTCACAGACCCAACATTACAACAAGCGGAAGCAAATTAGGTTGTTCTAAACAACAAGATCCAGCATATGGCCTAAGAGGCCTACAGATAAACATCACAGCGCCAGCTGATCCGGGATGTCCCAATCTGCCACCTGGGAACCCCAGACTACTCGTCGACGTCCACAAAGAACCCACCTTCGAGGGCGGTGAAGTCCTCTCCTGAAAATAAGCAAACGACGTTGAGTTCAACGAACTCGCAAGATTAAGAGCTAATATATGCTCGATGATTGGCTTTCAAGGTTTTATGGCTGTTTTGCATAAAGCTGATTTTATTTTAAAAAGACATAACTCAGAGGCATCGACTAATCAGAATATTTTCAAAAGGGGTAAGAAGTGACTCTTTCTTTCATCACCTTACTCATCATCAACCATCACCAACCACTGTACCTGTTCATCAAAGGCACCTCCCTGAATCACCCTCGAGGAAGTTCACCTTGCATGTGTGAGTGGTACCTCTAGTACCCAGTTTTTAATCATTCCGTTAAAGTTATTCTATGATCTTACCTTCACTTCCCAAGTCGTCCATAACCGCGGACACGGCTTTTCGAAAAGATTTAACCCTGCAGGGGTGTACAAATGTTTGCCACGCGTACCGTCCGGCCCATTACCTGATCATTAGCTCTCTTCCTTGGAAAGCCGGCTGGGTGGGAGCGGTGTCGACTTCTCCCTCGTTAAGGACCTTCCAGGATCATCAGTGGCGGTAGGACTGCCAGGATCACAACACCCCGCCCCATGGCCACTCATTTTCCTAACACCACCATCCTCATACCATTCTCAGCCACGGACCCTGGCTAGCCCCGCTCGAGTTATTTAGTCTATGAGGGTTCCTGCAATGCATAGGCCTCACGCATGGTTGCACGTTCAGTCTTGGTTCACGAGGTATAGAACTCGCACCTAGGCAGCGAGAACGAGACAAAGCACCACAACCACAGTGGCCTCTCATCCCCACCTTTAAGCATTTTAGTATCCATCACCACAATTTCTCCATCATCATTCTCATTTCAACACCTGTTTCCAACATAAACCATCCACCATATAGCTATGCAATTAACTAAGCATGGCTAAGCAACAACATAGCATAGTAAGTATCTCGGCCAACAACACAAACCTATGGATAATAGGAGGGGAAACAGGTAATGGCATCGGAATCTTAATGCAACTATGGGATACTCTAATCCAATAAAATTGACATTTAGAACCGCATGCAATATTATAGTGGAGAAAATATTTGCGGAAACATAGGATAAGATATGCTCAGAGGGGATTACGCTTGCCTTGATCAACGTGCTGGTAGTACGGATCCTCGGGGTATTGGGGAGTGACCCCGGCTGCTTGATCTATCGAAACATAACAACAGAGGAGCAATCAGTCACCACACATGTTTCAACAAATGCAATGCGCAATCACATGATGACATGACAATTTAAATGCACCCTAATAGCTTGAACATGAACAACAAGTTAAATGGGGTCCCCATTATATTATTTGCATTAATTGGAATAACCCCATATTAAAACTTAGTGGTTCTAGTGCTACTAGAGGTACATTATAGTAGTTGTGATCAATTAGGCATGATGATGATTCTGGGTGATTTATATTTTTCTGAACATTTCGGTATATCGAACACCTTTTTCTGAGGTCCCGATAAAAAGGTATTAATTTTAGAAATTCCTCTTTTTAATTATTTACCTTTAGTTATTTTACTTCCAACGATAAATAAAGTATTTACTCGACTCGAGGAAGAGGGATGAATTAGTAGGAATCAACAGAGTCGATGTCCCTAAAGCGCGAGGGATTAGCCGGAAGCATGCGCGAGAAGGGAGAAATTGCAAAAAAAAAAAGGAACCACAGAAAAAACAGACAGAATCGGCCTCCAGTCCAGCCTGGGCCAGTTGGCAGGCCGGCCTGGGTCCAGAGGAGATCGGCCTCCAGCCCGGTCTGGGCCGGCTGGAAGGCTGGCCACGAGGCAGAGAAGCCCGGCTTTCAGCCTAGCTTAGGCCGGGCCCAAGGCCGGTTACTGGCCCGAGCGAAACGGCCCTGTGGCCGGTTTCGGCCGGTTCCACGGCTGGTCGTGCGAGAAGAGGAACGGCGACGACGCCGTGCTGGGCGTGCACGCGCTCGACGATGCCGAGCAAGGGGAAGAGCTAGGAGGAGGGGGAAGGGGTTCCGCGGCACGGGGTGCTCACCGTGGGCGAGTTGGGGTGGTCGGGGTGGCCGGAGGAAGTTCGACGGCGACGTATGCGAGCGGCGGAGCTCCGGCCTGCAGCGAGGAAGACGGAGACGGTGCGGCGAAACGGGGGCGTCCCGGGCCGATTCCTCGGTCTAGGCGGAGGAGGACGACGCGGCGGAGCTGGGGGTGGTCTTCACGCGGCTTGGGGAGCCTTCAATCGCCGGCGAAGCGGAGGCGAAGCTCGGCGGCCGTGGCGCTCATAGAGCTCGTGGAGGGAGAGGAAAACGGAGGGAATCGAGGGAGGAGTAGGTGGGGGCCTCGGTGGTGCGTGCTTCTCCTCGCTGGAGTAGGGCAGAGCGGAGCCAGGCGCGTCCAAGACGGTGCGGCGCGAGCACGGCGAGCTCGCGGTCGCTACAGCGAAGGAGAAGAGGAGTTTGAAAATAGGCCCCTGGAGGTTTTCAAAACATCACGAACAGGTCCTTTTCAGTACTGGATAAAAATAGCAGCAGCTGTAATTGAATTATCTGGGGCATTTAAGCACTTCCAGAAATTATGAAATAATTTGGAGATGTTCCCCTTGTCATTTAGTTGCTCCACAAAAATTGGAGTTTCGAAATAAATTGTTTTGAACATCCCTTGTTCAAAGAGTTTGAAATGGACATTTACTCAAACTCAAATGTTATTGCTTTGGGAGTTTTGAATCATGGCCAAAAATATTATTTTGGAACCCTTGGAACTTCCTTGACAAATTTGGATTGTCAAAGTATTTGTTTTTGCAAGTTTGGGTGTCTCATTGTTGTGAAATTTGTTGGAACAAGTTTGCCATTTTGTCCTCCAATGTTGCCAACCCAAATTTAGTGTGTTGTTTAGCAATTTCAAATGGATACCATGATGCATGCATGCAATGCAAAAAGTGAAAATTTGGTCCATGATTTGCATTACTAAAAGTGGGTTGTTACAGACGACATGCTCTAGCACCCCAGCCGTGGACGCAGAGCTCTTCGCGCCTGGATTCGGCAGCGGGCTATTGCTTCCTTACAATGCGTAACGTCGTGATGGCGAGCTCCTAGCCGAGGCCAAGCTCCTGGTGGGGAAGCAAATTGAACCGGAGGCGGCGGCGCGTGGTCTGGAATCTTCGGCGGGAGTCCTTAAATCGACGGAGGGAGAGGAATAGGAGCCGGCGGCGGCCTCGGTTTTCCGGCGGAGCGAGCGTTCGGGCGAGGAAGCAGAGTTCTTTATCCGGCGGTGACAAATCCCGTAATTAACACGAAAACGAAAAGGTGTGTTGAGTTGTTGTGAGATCCTGGCCTAGGGCTCAATAGGATTGATAGGATACTCATATCAACAAGTTGCAACTTCTTTTCCGGAAGCTCATCTGGAAGAAACTCCGAGGTTAAGCGTGCTTGGCCCGGAGCACTCCCAAGGATGGGTGACCGACCGGGAAGTACCTCCCGGGTGCGCACGAGTGAGGACAAAGTGCGCAGAAAAGACCGGTGTTGATCTGTGGGGCCAGTCTAGACATCCTAGAGAGCTGCCAGGGGTGACAGGCCCGGCTCGGGGGTAGGCCGGGGTGTTACATTTGGTATCAGAGCCGACCCTCGCGGTAACTCGGGCGTGTGCGGGTCAGGGGCGCGGACATGTGGGACATGTGCCGGCACTGGGCGCACAGACGGGTGCCAAGAGGGGAAGTTCCTGGACTGGGGGCTGACCGACGAGGGCGTCGGTCTTCTAAGGGGGAAGGATGTGAGATCCTGGCCTAGGGCTCAATAGGATTGATAGGATACTCATATCAACAAGTTCAACTTCTTTTTCGGAAGCTCATCTGGAAGGAACTCCGAGGTTAAGCGTGGTTGGCCCGGAGCACTCCCAAGGATGGGTGACCGACCGGGAAGTACCTTCCGGGTGTGCACGAGTGAGGACAAAGTGCGCAGAAAAGACCGGTGTTGATCTGTGGGGCCAGTCTAGACATCCTAGAGAGCTGCCAGGGGTGACAGGCCCGGCTCGGGGGTAGGCCGGGGTGTTACAGTTGTCATACATTGGAGCAATCTAGACCGTTGACAAAATATTGAAGGGCTCAGATTTAATGTATCAACACAAGTTTGCTCTTTTAATAGTAGTATAGATATACTATAAGAGAAGCAAGTTTTTATCTTATTTTTTAAGAACGAAAATTCAGAACGAAATCTAAATTATGGACTGTTTTTAGTTTTGAACTCCTCACATCAAGATCTTGTTGATAGTATCTGCCGAACTTTTTTTTTTATACTTACAAAACTAGATACTTGTACTACAGATTCAGTGTAATTGTATTTCGGGAATTCAATGTAATTTTACACTGCACGAGGTAATTACATTTGACAAAAAAAAATCGGTTAGTGTACTTTAATAATTCGTGTTTAGAGTACTTTTATTTTTGTATTTGGGGTTTTATTTATACTTTGGATTTTTCAATGTGCTTTTGTACTTTGCAAGGGTTTTCTAATGGATTTTTGTACTTTTGTATTCCAGGTTTAGTGTACTTCTACTTTTACAGTTTGGTTTTCCGTGTATGCACTTCGGGATTTTTAGTGTACTTTGTACTCCATGCGGGAATTTTGTATTTCGGTTTATAACGGCAATTTAAGTCCCCCATTCGCAAAATAATACCCAATCACATACGGATAGAGAATTGTGTGTGCGCTCTTACACAACAGTCACAATATAACTTTAAATCTGTCACGGAATTCTTCAGCCGTGGTCCTTGTATAATACATCGCCCACGGGTTTTTCTAGAGACCCAGGTGCGGTAAATTGCACACGATTGTTTTAATGCTCCGTCTTCGAAGTTTGACCATGTCACACACGTTTATGTTAATTAATCTAGTCGTGTGTGTAAAGGTAGATACAGTCAGCCTATAGTGATGTGGGATTTTATGAAATAATTCGTACACAATATTTACGCCTTCACAATATAATTAACTAGGATCGCCTGCTTTTCCCGTCATTATACTGTTCCTTCTTCCGCCTCCTTTTCCTGATGTTTCGCCGCTTCCCAACGTTTCACCGCCATTATTAGAGGTACATCTCCTAATATGATGTTGCTTAGTTATGCTGTACAAGTTGATGTGTTGGACTGGATCCATGCCGAGTTACATATTTTTAAGTGTTGTATTTTACTATTTTTATGTATTTTCATATTCTACTCTTTCTAGCATCTTATAATCGGATCCTATTTTGGTGACAACGTGCAAAAAATATATCATATATCAACGGTGTATGCATACCTCTTGTTTGCACCTATTGATTCTTGTTCCTGGTAAGTATTCATTAATTGGTTGCACCTTTTTTTTTGATCTCTTGAACTCTCAACATTCTAATCAACTTTAGACTCTTTATCGCCGGTTCCTTTTGTGTCCTTAGTTTAACTTCAGAGTAAAGATAATAGTATAGCCCACAGCTGGCTATAACTACTAGTGCCATGTCATTTATACCAAGCTAACAGGCTCATGTATAATAGTTAGATGCGGATGTACTAGTTTATTAATACCATGCCCATCTTACACACTCACAAACTGCCTAGTAGCACGCGCTGCAGCTAGCTTTTAATCTACAACCCGCTTCTCTTCTCTCCTCTTCTATCTTCCAACTCAGTATAAATATGTTATTTAATTACTTACAACCTACCTAAGTGGCCTTAGAGCATGTACAATAAGGTCACGTAGGCAGGCTATAAGAAATTTCCGAGAAAAAACGCACACCCAACATCTCGAAAGAAACTATGTAACATTAAAAAAAATACAAATTACTAAATTTGATTTGGACAACCAATCTCGTTGTCCATTTTCGCTGGTGACCAGTCCAGCTCACCAGAGCCTCACCCAAGCTAGATCTAGTTTTCGACCCAGAACACGCCCCCAATAGCCTCGTCGGCGGAGTGGGAAGGATGGAGGGCCCAAAGCCCTCGCGAGACACAGGCGCACCCAGACAATCAAAACGATGGATTGTCAACGTGGATACTAAACCTTTTCAGTTTTCAAACGGGCCGTATCGGGCCAAAAGCAGGTCTTCCAAAAGGGCACTTTGGGTCTTCGACTCCAGGCACTAGGGATACTAGATGAAACCCCGCGCGTTGCAGTGGGGCATATGAGTGTAATTAGAATGTAATCCACAAACTTTTGCAATTTATAAAAGAATGATAAACCAATTATCAGTTAATGAGGGAGTAAACCATACCTAAACGCAGATGTAGCCGCTAATAGACTTTGTCAGAATTGCCACGGCAACCGTCGTAGCAGCTGAAAAAACGCCAGCCAATATGACGCCGCTCAGCTGAAAAATCGCCAGAGCAAACGGCGTGACTACCGAGGGGCCAGAAGCGTCTGAAAGTTTTTTGGGGTCCAGATTTAGCTGAAAGTTTGGTTTACGGCATTTAGTAAAAATGATACACAAAGATCGTGCAAGAAGCTGCACTTTGGCGCACAGCGGGTAGACATGGAGCTGACAGCTTACTCTTGCGACCCCGAGAACCTAAGGACCCGATGTTATGACAGTTTTGGTAGATTAGAGTCTTTTTCTCGTCTGTTTCTTTGTTTTACTTTGAGTCCTTATACTCCTTTACTCTTACTACAGTAAATGAAATAGCAGCCACGACTGCATTTTCGTCAAAAAAAAAAGAAGTGGACCTTGCCATTGTTCAGGAGAAGGAATGCTGCAAAAACAACGAGAAGATAGAACAAGCGTGGGACGTGGATGGGTTTTTCAGTTCATATCCTAGTATGATTCGCTGCCTCACAAGGCTCCATCTACAAAATGTGTGCTTCGCCGAGTGGGATATACTTTACCATGATCCATGTTTTAACATTGTTGCAATCTTATAATTCTAGTCTGCGTATACAATTGGAGGGAATTCATTCAGTGCAGCATTCATCGAGTATGTTATTTTTGGAGATGAAACCACCAAATCACAGACCTCATCTGGTATGCGAATTGCAGTGCATCTTGATAACAAGTTTGCTTGTTTGATTACCTTCTGTTAATGAATGCAAACCGGTGATAGTTTCTTCTGTGTTTCATTCAAGAGTTAATTGCACTGGTGGTCACATATCTCGTCACGTATGTGCACTTAAGTTACACATCTGGAAAACGTAATTTTTTGGTGCCACAACTGAACAAACGTGTGCACTTTGGTCACAAACAGGACACGTCATCCCGTTTTAGACTGGAATTTTTTAGAAAACCCCCTAGCGTAATTTTACGAGGATTAAATTAAAAAATCTACACCTGACGGGTGGGCCCCACATTGCGGGTCGTCTTCTACCTCAAGCAGGAGCGGTGGCCGGCGGCGGAGACGAGAGCCGACGGCCGGGAGGGGCGGCCGATGGCGTCCGGCGGAAACTGAGGGTCGGGGAGAGGCCAGCGCCGCGTGGACGTCCGACCGCATGTCGCGCGCGGGTGGCCCATCCTCTCCATCCATGCTGCGGTGGCCCAGAATCGGAGCTTCTCCGGGCATGTCACGCGCTCGAGAGCTCCGGTTTAGGCGGGCGGGCGCTCCCGATTGAGCTAGCTAGCAGTTCGGGCTGTTCCAGAGGCCTTGATCTGTGGATTGGGCACGGAGCGTGCTGCCGATTGAACTAGCTAGCAAGTGCGGCTCGCGGTGGGGACGACGCGGCATGTGCGGACGATTCCCGATTGAGCTAGCTAGCAATTCATTCACGCAAGTGCGGCTTTTGATCTGTGGATTGGGCACGGAGCATGCTGCCTGGAACCGGTTGCCTATAGCCAGGAGAACACCGGCCAGCTCTGCCTGGAGATCAAAAAATCATAAGACCGTTCGAGCAGCCGCCCAGATCCCGGAGGCCGCGAGCTTGCACGCGGCGCACACAAACTCCTTGCGGCTGCCGTCCATCACCAGGGAGCCGCACCGCGGATGGAGAGGATGGTCCAGCACGGCAGGGGGCGCGGTGGGGCGGCGGCGGCGCTCCAGCAGGTGAACTCCAGCGTTGACCTATTTTTTTTCCTGAGAAGATCGGGTCTTTTCTAATTTTACAATATGGCCCTTCTTATATTATAGTAGGGGGTTTTCTGAAAACTTTTTGTCCAGAACGGAATGACATAACCCGTTTGACCAAAATGCACACATTTGTTCAGTTGTGTGACCCGTTATTCATGTTTTTCAGATGTGTGACTTAAGTGCACATACGTGACGAGATGTGTGACCGCCAGTGCGATTAACTCTTCATTCAACGCTCTACTTCTTGCTCTTCAGGAGATAAAGGCACCTGAGGATGACAAAAAGTTCTCCATTTCGGCACCTGAACCACTTCTGACGTTTGCTTTGAGCTGTGGAATGTATTCTTCTCCTGCGGTGAGCTTAGATTGCTCATCTTATGGCTCTTCATATGAAATGTGGCACTACCAGTTTTCATCTAAAGCAGGATACATTGCAAAATTTATGTACTATTTTTTGGCAAGCACATTTTCATACTTAAATTGGTACTGGTTGTCACTGCAGGTGAAGATATACATGGCCAGCAACGTGAGGGAAGAGCTTCAGGATGCGCAGCGTGATTTTAGTAGAGTGTCTGTAGGAGTTAGCAGAAAGGGGAAGCTTCTGATGTTTTGTGGGAAGATTTATCCTTGACAACAGCTTCCCTCTCTGGATGTCACATTTTCTGCCTCAGCAGCAGGCTATTTTTGTTCAAAATTACATCTCGGAGGCGGCATCCTGATAGCAATTGTAACCCAAAACACTCTGAAGCAAGCAATATGACGTGATGTAACAGACTAACAGGAGAAAACAACAGCATCACCTCTGCAAGCAAGCCAACCAAGCGGCTTCAACAAGTGCACTAGTCTTTCGGATTAGACGTCTATTATCACATTGATCATGGGACTGGAGCAGGTTCAACAATGAATTAGTGTGCAACAGCTAGGTTACAAGAATGGTACCCCAGGATTTTTTTTTTTTTGAACAAGGGTTGGGCACAAGAGTGCCCAATTTCATTAGCTCAAAAGCAAAGTACAAAAGTGATTACAATGTCCTGTCTGTTGATATTTGTGAAAAAATGCAGAACAGGACAAGTGATGTTGCTATGAGCTGGATTCCTGCATGAAAGAGTAGGGTGCGAGCCTAACGACCGCAGCGCCTGATGTGCACAATTGTGAGCAATTCTATTTGTGTTCCTGGAAATGTGACGCACCGAAGCTTGAAGGGGTTGAAGCAGCTCCTTGATCTGCAAAACCAAAGGTCTAATTTCCCATAACACTGCTGAGTGAGAGAGCGAAGGTGCTGTCACTGAGTTCGCCACATTGATGTTGTCTGTGAAGAACCCTGCCGAGTTAACATTGAGTTGTGCCGCCATGTCCACCGCTAGCCTGAGAGCAAGAGATTCAGCAACCGGAATTGAAGTGACATTGTGGGCTGCAGCAAACACAAAGATATCAGTGCGATTCATTTGCTCCGGCCAGGTTGCAAAAAGTCCTAGGCCAGCAGTGGCAGGTCCGCCATGTGCAGTTGGCTTCCATGCCGCATCTACATAAAACCTTGGCCCTGCCAGGAAGCTGAAATCATTATCCCGAGTGGTCTGTGATGTGCGGGGCACCAAGATATGCGAGGAGGCGAAATCTTGTTCCATTTCTTGATCCTGCAAAAGAGCATTGGTAGCTATCGCAACTTGATAAGGCTTGTTCTGTTTTCTGCCAAATCGGTGATCATTTCTTGATTTCCATAAGCACCAAAGGAAAGTGAAAACAGTTGTTAGGGTGGCATGAGGGTGGTTATTATGAAGAACATTCTTAATTATTAAAGCAATGGAGCTGCAATTCTGAGCGAGGATATCTGTTCTAATGAACCACGGATCATGAAACCAAGCCGCTCGTGCAAAAGGGCAATGGAAAAGGATATGATTGTCATCCTCATTCAGTCCACATCTGGAGCAAAGTGGTCATATGTGCTTTGACCTGGCTGCAGCTCTTGACCCTGATGGAAGTTCACGCCGAAGAATTCTCCATGCAAAGGTCTTAACTCTTGGAATCATGTTCTTGCATTTCCAAACCTCATTAAGTAGTTGCTGCGTCAAATCATCTGGCTTGCTTGGCCTCGGAGCACCTGCATCCTGTAAGAAATTTAAACAAAGACGATATCCAGATTTGGAATTGTATTTGCCATTTGGGGTCAGTTTCCAACAAAGAATGTCATCCTCTGTAGAAGGAATTATGGGAGTATTCTTGATGGCATTGGCAGTGGACTGAGAGAAAAGTTGGTTAATGAGAGTTTCATTCCATCTTCCTGCATCCGGAGCCATTAACTGATTAACGGTTGCAGGATACGTAAAGGTGGAGGATTGAATTATAAGGTTCGTGTATAGGTTTTGCCACGCTGAACACTAGGGGGTGTTCCAGATAGATATTTTGCCATTAGCAATCTGATAGAAGGCATTGTTTTGAAGAAGAGGAATGACTTTTAAAGCAGCAGACCAGAAGGCTGATTTCGGAACATGAGATTTGGGCCTCCATATTGAAGTGTCATGAAAGTATTTAGATTGCAGAATGCGATAAAGTTGACTGTTTGGCTCAGAAGCAATTCTCCAAAGGCCTGAAAGAATGAGACTGTAGTTTACAGCCTGCAGATTCCGGATGCCTAGCCCACCTTCTCTTTTTGGCGCACAAATATCTTTCCAAGCTTTGAGACAAAGAGGCTTATTAGGAGTATCTGAATTGACACCAGACCACCAAAAAGTTCTAATGATACTATTGATTTTAGCAATAAACTTTTTGGAAAAAAATGATATATGACATGTAGTAAACAGGAATGGAGGAGAAGACATAATTTATTAGCTCAAGCCTTGCTGCATGGGATAGTGAATTAGCCTTGTAAGCACCAAGCTTAGTTCTAAATTTTTCCAAGACAAAGTTGTAGGCTTCAGATCTGTTTTTAGCAGGGAGAACTAGAGTATTCCCGGTGCCTAACATTGATGAATCTTTTGTACCCCAGGATGTGAGATGCAATTCTTGAGCATGTCGTAATGGGCAAGTTTGCCTTCGACTTCCTGTCGAATTCGGTGAAAGATGTAAATGACAAAATGTAGTCATGGTCACAAACAAGATGTAAATGACAACATGTATTTGGTCTGCCTGCTGTGACGAAGAAAAGAGAAATTCAGTGATATGGTGCAAGATGCTTCACTCCATAAGCAGTTCACAAAATGCTTCACTACATAAGCAGTTCTAATGGAACAAAGTTACAAAAATTCATCCATCAACCATCTCAGAACTCTTAATGTACTTATCCCGGGCAAAAGCTTGTTGTCACAGGAAAACTAGCAAGTGCAACAGTAAAACACGTACAATATCGTCCACTGTCAACTGATAGCAATTGCAACCCAAAACACTCTTACACGAGCAATATGCACGGTTTATGTGTCTGGGGCTGGAGGGCGTCGTCGGTGTCAGTTTCTCAGTCGCTGTCCGGAGTTTCGAGGGCGGAGGCGTCGTTGTCGCTGTCCGGCGGCTCATCCACGATCTCTAAATAAGCTAACCAAGATGGGGTGCACCGGGTGCACCACAAACCTCGGTGCACTGGAGACATCCAATTCGAAACAACGACAAAACATCAGCCAAAACAGAAACACGAGCCTTCTTCTGTCCCGAGCGGCTGTGACGTTACAACAAAACTTTTTTACATGAGGCAAGTGAAAGAAAAGAAATATAATTATACTAAAGTTTTATACTTATTTATATTTTGATGATATTGTGCTTTCAACAAATATATGATCTATAATACTAAGTTAGCATTGTTAACATTACTATATTTTTTCTCATAAACTATATCCAAGTTGCATAAAAACTTATGTTTTTCTGTTTTGAGATACTTTTATGACAATATACATAACCACCTTAGACGTATCATTGATTTTTCTTTACAATTTTATAAATTTTATAACATATATGTATATTATTGTGTGAATGTTCTTCTCAATATTTAATACTATTTAAAACATTGATACATACTCCAAGCATATGACCTAAAAAATACCTTACTGAAGTGTGTAACATAGGATTGTGTAAACAAATAATATAGAAACTTCTGGAGTATTAATAGAAAATTTGGCATTATCTTTTTCTGTGGTCAAATATGTCTCACAGATTACAGTGATTTCAATATTAAGTTAATAATAAGTTGATGGTCGACACATGATATCGAATAGCATCAGTTATATTGATCAGTAATAAACGTAAAAATATTATGATTTCTACTACCTTTGCATGCAAAAAATCAATTATATGATATGCTCACTTCAATGCACTTTTGTATAACGTGTTGTGTATACGTGCTAATGTTAATTTCTAAAAATAAGAAGTTAGGTAAGAAATTAAACATTGGCGGTCCATGACACACTACATTTATTTTGGAGGTTAATCAGACTTCAATAATGTCACGGGTCAGAGGCAAAATGTCACGGATGGCCATCTGTGATATTTTTAGGCCATCCGTGACATTTTCAGTGACGAAAAAAGCTCTGATGGACGTTCGTGTCATACATGAATCGGTGACATTTTTGCTAACCTACAAACGTCACGGACATCCCGTCGTTTCGTGAAAAGGTCATGACCATCTGGACCGACTCACCTGTGACCCAATAATCTGTGACATTTTTTTTTCCTTAGCTAAGTATGCCTGGCATTAGTATGCACATTCCTTAAGATGGAAAGATACCATTGGTTACTAAACTTATAATGGGTTAGTAGTTTTTGGTCTCTGAATTCTTAAACTGTGTCAAAATGGGCAGAATTTTTTCTCTCGAAAATATTCCATGAAGATGTGCGCAATACTACTTCCATTCTAAAGAAGGTGCACAAGCTTTCCAAAAACCTTGGTATAATTTTTGTTAGTATAACAAACATGATCTATGTTATACAAAAGCGGTATCCTTAGATTTATGTTCAAAAGAAGTTTCAAATGGTATAATTTTTGTTATACATAACCCACATTTTAATAATCAAATCCTTGTTCGAAGTTAATTTTTGACAAACATACCCCGCTTCTTTTGAGAGACGGAGCCCGGAGGGAGTATTTGATGGCTCATCATGTGGGATGTATGACATGTATCATGTTCGTAGATGGTTAGAGTACTCTGGTACTATTGACTATGGACATACCATATATAAACTCGGTGATAAATTAAAGAAAAAATTACAGTATAGAGATAACTCATCTGTTGGAACAAAAAGGGCAAATCTTGTCCTTGAATGTTATTTTTATAAAATTGAAGTTTTAATTCGTCCCATTGCCACTATGTGCATTATTTTTGCCATTATCGTTTCTTGAGCTACAAAACTTGTTTAGATTTAAATGTTTGTGATATCATAGATACATGTATCATCATCGTTGTAATTTTTCCACATTTTTTTGTGACTTCTGAATGATCTAAAACATATGGTGTATAAGGACTAATATTTTTCTACAGATATTACTTTTTAAATTTTCTAAATAACCAAGATGGGGTGCACCGGGTGCATCACACAACCCCCGGTGCACTGGACACGTCCAATACGAAACACTGACAAAACAGTCAGCCGTCGCGAGCGGCTGTGACGTAACATGCCCCCGGCGCCATGGCCGACCCCTCGCTCCGTCCGGCAAGCCACCGAGCTCCACGCCCTCCTCACAGCCTCCGGCCGCCTCCTCCACCCGCCCTCGCCGCGCACCTCCTCAACTCCCTCGCCAGCTGCATCTCCCCAGCCGACCCGCTCCACCTCCGTACGCGCTCAACCTATTCGACCGAATGCCCAGCTCCACCTTCCTCTACGACACCGCCCTCCGCGCCTGTTTCCGCTCCTCCTCGGGCCCCGACCGCCCGCTAATCCTCTACCGGCGGATGCGCCGCGGGGGCGTCCCTCCCGACGCCTTCACGTTCCACTTCCTCTTCAAGTGCTGCGCCCGCGGCCGCGCGCACGTCCTCCTGTGCCAGATGGTGCACGCCGCGTGCTACCGTACATTGCTTCCCTCCGGTTTGCCGCTCATTGCGAGCTCTGTCATCCATATGTACGCTGCGCTTGGGGTCCCTGCGATGGCCGCCAGGCTTTCCACGAGATTCCTATCAAGGACGCGGTTGCCTGGACGACGGTGATCAGTGGGCTGGCCAAGATGGGGCTGCTCGACGATGCGTGGCGCCTTCTGGCGCAGGCTCCAGCGAAGAACGTTGTCTCATGGACCGGTTTGATTTCCGGATACTCACGTGCTGGTCGGGCCGCTGAGGCCGTGGACTGCTTCAACCGCATGCTTTCGATGGCATTGCACCGGATGAGGTTACCGTAATCGGCATGCTCTCCGCATGTGCGCAGCTCAAGGATTTGGATTTTGGACGCTCGCTGCACATGCTGGTTAGGGAGAAGAGGATGCTGATGGGCGACAAGCTTGTGGTTGCGCTCATCGACATGTACGCCAAGTGTGGTGACATCAGCCGTGCATGGGAGGTTTTTGATGCTTTTGGTAGGCGCCGAGGACCCCAGCCTTGGAATGCTATGATTGATGGTACTGCAAGCTAGGCCATGTTGCCTCTGCACACTTTCTGTTTGATCAGATGGAGGATCGCGATGCCATCACATTTAACTCGTTGATCACTGGGTACATCCATTGTGGTCGGCTTAGGGAAGCGATTATTCTCTTCACGCAGATGACGAGACATGGTTTGCGTGCTGATAATTTTACTATCGTGAGCCTTCTGACTGCTTCAGCAAGCTTAGGTGCATTGCCACAGGGCACGGCCTTGCATGCTTGCATCGAGCTGCGGCTGGTCGAACCAGATGTTTACCTCGGTACTGCACTCGTGGACATGTACATGAAGTGTGGGAGGGTGGAAGAGGCGACTGCTGTTTTCCAACGGATGAGTGTGAAAGATGAGCACACTCGGAGCGCCATCATTGGAGGTCTCGCATTCAATGGCATGGGGAAGGCTGCTCTAGAGCAGTTCTTCTGGATGAAGTGTGATGGCTTTCATCCCAATTCAGTTACATACATTGCTGTTCTGACTGCATGTAGTCACTCATGTCTACTGGACGAAGGCCGTCTCTACTTCGACGAGATGAGATTGTTGCACAATATGCGCCCCCAAATTGAGCACTATGGCTGCATGATAGATTTGCTGGGCCGCAGTGGACATCTGGATGAAGCTATGGATCTTGTGCGGACCATGCCAATGCAGCCAAATGCTGTCATATGGGGCTCCATCCTGAGTGCTTGCAGGGTTCACAAGGACGTTGACCTAGCTCGAAATGTTGCAGATCATCTTCTGAAGCTAGAGCCAGATGAGGATGCTGTCTATGTTCAGATGTATAACATTTACATCGATTCTAGACAGTGGGAAGATGCATCAAAAATAAGGAGATTGATGGAAGACAGGGGCGTGAAGAAACTGCAGGTTACAGCTCGATTACTGTGGCTGGGCAGGTGCATAAGTTTATAGTTGGTGACCGATCACATCCACAGATAATGGAAATCATTGCAATGATGGAGGAGATTACACGTAGGTTGAAGTCAGTGGGATATTCACCTATCACAGCGCAGATAACAGTTGATGTCGATGAGGAAGAGAAAGAACAGGCACTTCTGGCACACAGTGAGAAATTGGCCATTGCTTATGGCCTCATTAGTCTAGCACCAAACCTGCCGGTTCATATCATAAAGAACCTCCGGGTCTGTGAGGACTGCCACTCTGCAATCAAGCTGATTTCAAAGCTTTGGAACCGGGAAATCATTGTCAGAGACCGAAGCCGATTCCATCACTTCAGGGACGGAGCATGTTCTTGCAGTGATTTTTGGTGATTAACGTTTTGTAAGGCGCTGGTCCTGGTGTTAAGCTTGAAAGATAAGGAAACACTAAAAGTAAAACTATTTCACCTTCAGAATAGCTTTCAGATCTTGATTTCCAGTGGCCAAGGTAGCATATCTTCTCTCAGATGTGCCATTTAAAGTAGAGTGATTCATCATGTTTCATCTTCTGATAGCAATAGCTACTCTATCAGGAAAACAAGGTCGGTTGTGTCACACTATGAGTACCAATTGGCCCACTGGAAATGTGCTCCTCTTCACACGGTAACGCTCATTACACACCCATAGTCCTAGTGGAGATCGAACTGATGGACGTGAATGTTATTCATGTTTTTATCGTGTAATCTGTATGGCTACCCTTGTTTCCTTCTCTGCAGTTCCGTGACTTGGTTGCAATGTTCTTGAACAGGCCAGCCCAGCGACTCCGAAGCTAAGTGGAGGGCAGTGGGCCAGACTCAATAGTCTAGGTGGGATGTATAAATTACTGAAAAGGCCTTCCCATGAACTCCGGTGGCTTATTTTCTGCAGCAGTCCAGGGTTATAAAATGTAGACAGAGAAGGTGGCGCATCTGCGGTCCTGCAGCCGCAGTTCCATCCTCTTTGCTTAGTGGCTAAGCCATCATCCGTGGTTTTAACCAGCTAGGCCTTGGGTGACTTCTCTAGATGTTGGGAGAATACAACCATTTTGCAGGTAACGAACTTGTATGATGCCGCGGACAAGAAAAAAAATGCTAGAGATGACATGTGGGCACCAAGGCAGGCAAGAGTGAAGGTTGGTGCCTCCAGCTTAATTAAGATGAGCCCTGTAAGTTTAGTGGTTAAGTTGGAAAGCATGTCAATGCCATAGTTGGTTGCTCTCTTCATCCTGCTGAGTTGGCAAGAATCTGATCCTTGCACCGCATTATTCTTCTTGCTGCTCTTTATTTATATGTTGTAACATGCTCAATGCAAATCAGTTTCGTTCTCGAAGCTCAGTGGTCTGGTCTGAACACGTCACCTGCCAGTCGGACCTTGATTGTTCTCGCTGGTCCGAACCTTGTGCAATGCTTCGATGCTTGAGTAGGGATGGGAGCCTTGCTTCTGTATGCATATGTTCTGCCATCTGTTTCAATCTTGGATTACTGTATTCTGAAGTTTCAGCTCAGCTGCCTGCCTGACCGTTGCAAGAAAATGTTACTGTGCTGAACTTATAGGGTTACTGAAAGCAAATGAGAAAGGTCACTGCAGCTTTGAGTACAGGCACAAGGTAAATGGGCTTGGGCATAATGTTATTGCAGTGCAGGGAATGGATGGAGCATTTCAGTGTGGTGTGGTCTGGTATGGTCTGGTACAGCAGCTGGTGTGGCATGAGCCTCTCCTCCACTTGTTCCCCTTTGGAATTTCTTTTGCGAAAAACTCTTGTACTGGAAGCTTTATACTATATTTTATCCTTCACCAACAATCTGATTTTTATTTTATTGTCTGATTGTGATTGGACTGAACAACCGCGAGCCGAATATTCTGTACATTTGCTTGACTAGATACTGCACCAGATATATCTGTCCTTGAAAAATTAAAGTTGAATTGTCCTACATATGATCCAAAAATATATTTATATTTAGTAGTGTATTTACAGTGATTTGTAAGAATCTCCTAGTGTCAGGCAAAAGCTTTATTCTAAAAGTTTGATCACATAATACAGGGCACTGTATTTGATAGCAGATTCTGTGCAAAAAGCCTCATCACTAGCAGTGTATTAGGAGAATCTGGGTCCCTCCTCTTTCTCCCCTCCACAGTCCACACCACTACTTGGCTTGGCTACTTGCTCCTCTCGCTTTCCCCAACTTCCTTTTTGGTCCCTTTTCCCAGCTGCTCGCGTAGCCAACAAGACCGGATCAATCCATCGGTCCAACAGACCAGCCCGACCCTCCCGCCGTGCCCTAACAGCCGCCGCCGTGCCGTGCCTTAGCGCCACCCCCCGCCGCCTCTCACGCCGCCATCGCCGTTCCCGTTCTTCCTTCCTCGCCGGGGCGTCGCGTTCCGGCAGCCTCCACCCCCGTCCCAGCCTCTACCCACTGGGTTCCGAGGTATGAGCTAGGTTGTTTGTATACAGCGATGAGTTATAGTCCACCGGCCTGCATCATTTGTGGGTCTAGATCCGCTCCTGGTCTTTCTAACCTGAACTTGGTCTCTCGATTTCTTGCAGGAAGAACAGAAGGGGGTTGAGGAAAGGGGGATTAGGGCTGGAGGAGGAGGGAGCGCCGGCGGAGACGACATGTCGGGGAGGACGTCCGCAAGGTCTCTCGCCAGGACATACAGCTTGTCAGTAGCATTTCACGCTTAACAGTACCCCTGCTCTGCTGCATTTCCTGCTTCATAGTATCATGTTCATGTCTCTGCTCCGTCCGTTTGTTCTTTTTCTTCTTCTTGCTGATTCCCGTCCTTTCGAGCTAGCTGGGGTCTAGGTTTGTCGCATACTATGTGTCAGTCTTGTGCTGTTGCTGGTTGACACGCGAAGCAGCATGCGATGTTTGTTATTTTGCTTGCGAGGTTGGGGAGCTGACTTTTGGATGAACTCCCTTGTTCCTATTTTGGCATGTATATACATATTAACATATGGTTGAAATTCGTACATGTTTACTGCTTCATATCGATGACCCGTGTTGCTGTTAACTGCCTTGTAGGTCCAGAATCTTATAGAGCGCTGTCTCCAGCTGTATATGAACAAGAAAGAAGTGGTTGATACCCTCTCCCTCGAGGCCAAGATCGAGCCAAGCTTTACTGAACTTGGTAATATCATACTCTCCACCTTACTAGCTTATGAGGTTCCAGGATCGGTAAACAATATCATAGTTCATACGTAGTCGTCCGGACGGCTGAAAACCATGGCAAGTTCTGTTTTGCACAAGCACAGGGTAAATAGAGGCTTTAGGTAGAAACCACATTTCTGATGCCGCGCCAAGATTTGTTATGTGATGACTAGATCTTATGTTTTCCAAATAATCCCCTTAGAAAATGTCCTGTTCCCACTGCATTCTTATATAGATTTATGCCCATGAAAATATTTATTTGTTCCCATCCGTGCCTTAAATTGCGCAACTTCACCACACAACACAATCATGAGCAGAAAGCATGTGTAGATGTAGAAGATTCAGTCCATAGTGGCTTTGTTGAAAAAGAACACAAACAGGACATCATGTCCATCTAATTCCAGTTCATTAACCCAATCTTTTTTAACACTGCTTTGCATGAGCTGCTTGATGCAGAATGTTTACTAGTGGACTATAGCCCCATTAGCAGATAAAAAGATCTATTAAGCAGCATACATATCATAATGCTTGTGGACCTGTTAAATGGCATTGGCATGGAAAAAGTTCCTCGAAGGTCGCAAGCATTGAACGTTCGTTCATTTTTTTATTTCGTTTCAAATGAGTAAGTGGTATGATGTGTCCTCAAACGTACGGGTCAGTTCACTTGGGTCCCTGACTCCTAAAGTGCAGTTGACTTCAGTGGCCTTAGTGTGGAATACATTGCTCATTAGCTGTCCCAATCCCACTGGTGTGGGTTATTTTGCTAATGTGGATAACTCACCCGGTGGAAGAGATAGCACCAAGGTTTTTGCAAAGTTGCTGAAACCCTTTCCGACCTACATAATAAACCGCACCAAAGCCTTCTCTTTGACCCATTCTGTTGCCGAAGTTCTGTGTTGTAGTTTTAGTTTGGCTCAGTGGGTGGATCAAACACTGTTTCTTTAATCACCAAATGGCATACCTGATTTATCATGACTACTCATCTTCATTACAATGGCTAGTAGAGTTCAATTGGAATTGCATCCACCAGGAAATTTCATCATTTCAGTTTGAGTAAACATAAATCACAAAGTAATTGGTCGTATTGCCTCTTGTGAAACAAAAGCCAGAAAGCACGAAACATAGCAAAGCTTAGTAAGATGTAACAGGCTGCCAGTGACTTTCAGAACTGGCAAGAGACTTTATTACTGACAAGTGCATGTATAACTAGTCCTCCAATGGGACACCAAGATCCATATAACTCTTAAAAGTATTTTGCCGAGTCAATCATGGGTAGTATGCAGCTGTATATCACAGTTCTGCTCTGTTACATTTTACTCTTTGTAGAAACATGTGTTTCTTTTGTTGTCATTTTCATTGTTAACATTTTGTCCTTACTCTGTTTTTTCTTTCAGTTTGGCAAAAACTTGAGGAAGAGAACCCTGAATTTTTTAAGGCATACTATCTGAGGCTGATGCTTAAGAATCAAATAACGGCCTTCAACAAGCTTCTCGTGGATCAGTTCCAGCTTATGAATAAAGACTATTCTTCAGGGGTCCCTTCTATGCCTCTTACTAATGGCTCCAACTCAACAACATGTAAGACACTCTTGTTCTAGTTTTAGAGCTTAATGCGATGAGTGTTTGTCTTTATCTGGTGTAATAATGCAATTATCTGTCATCATTTAAGTGAATTTAGAAACAAGTACAAAATAGTCTCGAAAACTCTCTCAAGTTTATGTTTAGATCTATGTTTGTTGGCTCCCCTTTCCACGTTTTGTTTTCTTGCTGGTCAATGGCATTTTATCATGGTCCACTGTTTTCCTTGTTTCAGTGAAGCAAGATCCATGCTTTTTAACAGAGTCTGCAATGCCAAATGGTGTAATGCACAATGGAAGTTCGGGTGGTTTAGTAAATGGAACACCATCTAGTGATCAGTTGATCTATGGTGGTAAAGACATTCATGGTCCTCATAGTGGTATGAATGCTTCAACCAATGTGCTACCAGCACAGAATTCATCTGCTTTGCTGTTTGGTGCTGATAATGGTACAACAATAAAGACAGAGTCAGGCTATTCGACCAATGCTGATTTTGCTTTCTGTGGGAATGCTTTCCTTGAATCATGCCAATCAGTTGGTGATGCCTCTGGTGGTTCCTTTAGCAGCCCAGAGTTGAACGCACAACCTCTAAATGATTCAATTCTGGATATGGAGTCATCATCGTTTAGCTACTTGAGCCAGATTCCCCGGAATTTCAGTTTTTCCGACTTAACAGAGGGTTTCAACCAAAATACAGGTACAATCATGGGATAAAGTCTTTTATTTCTTTTGGTGGCTTATTTCAGTACCCTTTTCCCCTAACTGTCCATTGGTGTACATTATTTGTCTTACTTTTGTGTCGCCTGCAGAAATATTAGAGAATTATGGTAGGTCACCCTTTCTCCCATCTGAGCGAAATAACTTCTCAGATTCTACAGGTGGTGAACATACAGGTAATCCATTTTTGTCCCGTTTTCCTCCTTTTCAGAGCCAGAATAATATTGGCACATACCACCAGCACCACTGCGATCTCTTCTACCTGAAGGTTCTCTTGCATTAGTCCGGTGCCTGCTAGTGTGCTCTTATGTGCGTGCATGTTATCGAGGTGCTTCTTCAGTGAACACGCTGTGGGTGCATGATAGAGACGTGCTATTCAGTTTTTTTTTTTTTTTTGCAAACACTTCTTATGACTAGTCTTTTCCTGTGCACAAAGCATGTGCTTCTTATACTTACTTCTGGTGTACTCATGTCTCTGCAGGCTGAGCATCTATCCACCATTTTGTACATATTTGGAGAACTTGAGCGACGTATGTGTTAGCTTTTTCCCCTGTTAGTTCTGATGTCTTGTAATGTGGTATTGTGGGATGAGTCGTATCTCCCATCAGATGGTACAGTTAGATCTTTCTCGGTATGCTTGCTTGACGGTATTGTAGCTGTGTCTTGTACATTCATGTGGTTATTTAAGATGACCATTAGTAGCCGTGATGTTGAATTTGTCTGGCATGTACTGTACAACAGAGAAATAATTCCAAGAGAATGCTGACATCAAAGTTTAATCTGTGATGGATGGTTATAACTAGTCCAATGGACATACACCAGTTTCATGAAATACGTTGGAATCCCAATCTGTGGCAAGAACTTATGGGTTTACTTGAAACGATTTATTGCTTATTTCCTGTTACACTGCAAATAATTTCTTGACACTAGCTTGGACTTTTACCTTTCTAGTGGAAAATAGAGGGGATATTTATTAATTCGAGTAGCATATCATTGTGATGGAAGCCTCGGTTACAACACCCTCTTAGAAGATTCAGAACTGAAGAAACCATTCATATACATCTATGATTGTCAAAACACTGTTGCAATTGTATCTATTTCAGTTATTATGCATGCCGTTGGTCTATGTTATACCCTTTACTGGTTTCCTGTCCTTCTAGTCTTTTCTTGTACACAAAGCATGAGGTTCTTGTACTTGCTTTTGGTTTCCTCATGCCTCATGCTATGTTTGCGGACTGAGAAGCTGTCCAGCATTTTGTACTTGAGCAACCTATGTTGTTAGCTTTTCCCTTGTTAGTCCTGATGTCCTGTGATGTGGTAGTATGGGATGAATTGTAAGTTTGTAACTCATATCAGATGACACAGTACTAGATCTGTTCCGGTATACTTGCTGATGGTATTCTAGTTGTGGCCTTGTACATTGATGTGTGGTTCTGTAAGATAACCATTAGTAGCGCTGTGATGTTGAGTTTGCGATTCCATCAGTTCATGTTCTTGTCTGGCATGTAAAACACAAATTTATTGATCTCAAGATAATGCTGAAATCGGAGATGATTGCTATAACTAGCCAGCATGGGCATACACCAGTTCCATAACATTACGGTGCCATCTCAGTCCGTGGACAAGAATACATGAACTTCTTGCAAAAGAGTTCTAGACCAGGCGAGAAAATTGCATATATTTTGCTTATTTCCTGATACAGTGCAAACAGTTTCTTCACACAAACGTGACTCAGTGACTCTTAATTTTTACGGGAAGAAAAACTGAGAGGATAGTTATTAACTCTAGCAGATTATGGTGATCGAAGCCTCGGTTACAACTGTTGCTATTTTCTTGTGACTTCTTGAGAGGAATTTCGAGCCATTGCCTGATCATATTATGCAGGTAGGTACTCGTCAAGCAATCCACTAGTCTCAGAACATTCAGAAGCCTTTGAGTTTGCCGGTCAGCCCGGCCAGCTGCACCCATTTCTCCAGTGCTGTCGCCGACGACACGAACGCCGACTTTGACGACTGAACGTCACTCTTGCTCACTGCAACAACAACAGAAATTGGGATTTACTTGGAGCCGAGATGATGTTGAGAAACTGAGAAGCAAAAGAAAAAGTGTATACCTGAGGTGATTAAGGAGGCCAACGAGGAGTTGAAGCTGTCGACCGCACTGTTCTCCTCTGCACTCGAGCTGAACTGTTGCATACACACAGTGACAGATATATCAGATGAAAGCGCACTCGAAAAAACAATATCAAATTAAATTTGCAAATGTGTTTTTGATGAGAGCCTTGCCTTGGAGAAAGCTGCATTGACGTTCTGCACCCAGGGCGCGTCGGAGCTGGCGCCGAGGACGTCGCCGGCGGCAGCGATGTCGTCCTTGTCAATGGCCTGCCCCACCTTGCTCAGCTTGTAGACGAGCTCCTGCAAGTACCCTGTGGTTAAGGATTAATTACTAGCAGCAATATACCAAGTGTCAGAGATCAGATAAATCAAGCACGGATATGTTATGTTGGTTAATTAGGCTGGCTGACCTGTCTCGGCGGAGGAGGAGTTGATGAGCCCCTGCTTCTGCAGCCGCTTCTTCTTGTCCTCCTTGACGCGCTCCAGCAGCTCCAGGTCGTCGTCCGCCTCCAGGATGGCGGCCCGAGCTGTGCCCGCGCCGGATGAGCCAGCGACGGCGGTGAGCGCGGCAAGCAGGCATGACGCGATGCCGCGGCGCCTCCCGACGACGACGGCGTCGCGCCGGTCTTCCTGGCATTTGCTGCTCGACACGGCCACCGCTCTGAACGACGACGTGTGTTTCTTGGGAGCAGGATGCAGCAGCACGGGAACTTCCTGAGCTGCGCCGACGACTTGGACGCCACCGCGCCGCACCCGGCGGCGAGGGTCCATGCCTCAGTAACCATGGCCACCATCCGATCGAGAGACACTCAACAAGTAATGGAGGACTATGGCGCTGGTTGGGAAATTGGAATGAGATTGTTTGAAGCGTGGCGTGGCATGGCAGCTGGTGCGTG
Source organism: Poa pratensis (assembly GCA_947311845.1). NCBI lineage: Eukaryota > Viridiplantae > Streptophyta > Magnoliopsida > Poales > Poaceae > Poa > Poa pratensis. The sequence continues at coordinate 56,870,090 of CAMZMU010000074.1, read as the reverse complement.
CAATGTGTATGTCCCCTTATCCTCACGATCTTGCCGCGATCGCCACAGCCACATACGGGTTAGCCTCAGTCAGCCGAGCCGGTACGTGCGGCTTCGTGTAAATCGGCCTAACCTCCTTTGCGTCGCGGCAAAGCGAACACACGCGAACGTTTTTATTTATTTTTGGACGAATGCAGACAGTGCTGCTTTCACTGATTAAAGAGAAGGAAAAACATAGTTCTTGTAGATACAAGGCTGGAGATAACAGAACGGGATAAGAGAGAAGGGCTTGGAAAAAAAAGGCGACTGCTTGGCGACGGCTTGGCGACTCGCTGGCGATCGATGAATCCCGGTGACGGGCGGTCGCCCGGGAATCTGTAGGCTCCTCCGCGGCTCATGGTAGGAACGGCCTCCCCCCCAGGCGGGGTGGTGGAGGTTGAGTCCATCCGGGGGCGGCGGTGGGCCGATGTCGCAGACGAGGTTGACGAGGCCGACGCGGTGGCTGCCGAGCTCGAGGCACGATGCACAATCCCAGCTTCCCCCACCTTCGGCGACTTTCTCGCTCTGGCCCGCCGGACGCCGCCGCGTGCTGCCGGTCTGCGCCGGCGTGCGTCTGTGTGCGCTCAGCGTCCCGCGGTGGCGCCGCCACGCGCAGGAGGAAGAAGGCCGCCAGGGCATGCTGAGGCCGAGCGAGCTGGGGAACAGGCGAGGATGACCATGGGGAGGTGCCCTGAGGTCGTCTCTACGGGGGGGGGGGGTGCCCCGGTGTGTGGAGGAGACGGCGGCGCAGGCGGCGCACCGTGCTCTCCCGCCGCCGGCGGCGGCGCCCCCCATCGCTCCCGCTTGCGAGGCTGAGGATGCGAGCCATAGGCCCAACAGGCCGGCCTCGCCTGTGCGGCCCATCCTGGAATGGCGCAGGCCGGGTGTGCGTCGCGTGGCCCAAGCTGGGCGTCCGCAATCGACTGCGCGCCGTGCGACAATTAGTGGCCTAACGTGGCCCATGGGTTCGTGGCTGTGGATCCGGAAGGGGGTCCACGAGCTAACCCTAGCAACCCCGGCCTCGGAGCGGTCGATCCGCAGACACGCATCCTCTGCTCGCACTGTGCGTCCATCCCCAATCCCGCCGCCGCTCTCCGTGTCTTACGCTGCCGCCGTCGCCATGAAGCGCTCCCGTGCTGAGGAGGACGAGGAGGACGTCCATCACCGCCGGCGTGCACGCTCGCCTTCTCCTCCTCCTCCCGCGCAGGATACGGCGGCCTCCACACGCGCCCGTGCGTCTCCACCGCGCAGCTACCGGCCGCCACAACGGCGGGGATCCCCTGGGTCGCGACGCTCTCCAGACCGCCGGGACAGGCAGCTCACGGGCCGGCGCTCCCCGCCCCGAGACCTCCCAGCGGCGCTCTCCCCGCAGGGGCGCCTCGCCGGACGGGCAACGGCGGGAGGCGGCGCTGCGGCGTGACCTCGAGCAGCGCCCGTACGCCCGGGCAAGGTCTCCTGAGAGGCGTCTGGACGGGGCCGGTCGCCGGTGCGTTCCCCTGTGCGCCGCCGGACAAGGAGCCGCGGCGGGAGAGCGGGTCGTGGCGCGAGAACCGCAACCTACAGCCGCGGGCTCGTGATGCTCCTAGGCAGGACCGCTCCATACCAGCTGCTAATGCCCCTGCCAAGAAAAAATCCAAAAAGAAGAAGAACAAGAAGACCAAACAGGGGACGGGGGAGTCGCGGGAGGGAACCAGAGTGGGTTCCCACCTGCAACGACCCCCAACATCCCACGGAGAGCTCCGAGTGACCCGTCCCAGGCGGGGACGGTCGCGCCCCGACCTCAGGCGGAGGAAGGGGAAGGCTCGCCGTCGCAGGTCACGTGCTTCAACTGTGGGGTGGTTGGTCACTACGGTCACAGTGCACTCGCCCGGAGTGTTGCGCACGTTGTGGGGACCCTGGGCACCTTGTTGCCGCGTGCACTGTGTCTGTCGCTCAGCACCGCCCTCGCCTAGAGCTCCTTGGTCACGGGGTGGAATCCATTTTCTACTACATTGACTTGGGGGGGGGGGGGTGCCGAGGGCGAGTCCGCAGAACCTAGCGCAGGTGTCTGTTCTCCCAGACCAGCTCCCGCCTGTGGCCACTACGCTTACTGTGGAGATCCTTAGGGACGAGCTGGCCATGGTGATGCCAGGACACGAGTGGCAGGTGCGCGAGATATCGGCCTCCGAGTTCGCAGTGGTCTTCCCATCACAGGAGATGCTTCGCTTCTGCACCTTGGGTCCACCTACACGCTCCGATCAACAAGATCCAGGTGGCTATCAAGGCAGCGACTTCTGACCCGGGGGCGACCTACTTGTCCTCCATCTGGGTCAGGATTCACGGGATTCCAAGGGAGGCAAGGAAGAAGCACATCCTCGAGCTGATTGCGCGGCCCATGGGCAGGTTTGTGGAGCTTGATGAGCGTTCTCTAGCTGGTTCTGGTGCGGTTCGGATCAGGCTGCTCTGCCCTGAGCCGGCCAAGATCCCCGGCTCCCTCCCGCCCTTCTTCTTTGGAGGGGAAGGGGGAGAGCGCAGGCGATCTTGGACGTGGAGCTTGACGAGGACCGTCCGCGCTCTCCGTCTCCCCAGGCTGCTGATGGGGGGAACTCGGGAGGAGGAGGGACCTCTTCTGAGGACGACAGCTCGGACGACGACGCAGACGACCCTGGTGCGGGTGGGGCGCGCGAGACTCTCTCGGGGACAGATGCCCTCACCCTCACCACCACTGCTCCTACTACGGAGACGACGACGCACTCTGTCGCCCCCACAGGCATCTTCGCCTGTGCCCTCCCCGCCAGCCTCACCGACACACTTTAGCAGTGCGCCGGCGAAGCTGGCTCCGGTGGACCGCCCCGCGCCTCGCGCCCTGACTCTCTGGCGCCTCTGGAGCTCCCCCTTGCTCAGTACGGCTCCAACTTCGGCTTGCAGGGGCTGGACGCCACAGCTCTAGGCCTGGAGCCTTCTGCCTCAGTGGAGGAGGACTGTGAGAGTGTGGGGCTGGAGGTTGCCCCGCCCTCGTCGACTCGTTCTGCGGGGGTCCTGTGCTACACCCTTCGCCGGGGTCCACCCCCACCTCCCCGACAGGGTCGCCACCCCAGGTTCCGGCGACGCCAGCCACTGGTGTTTGTGAGTCTCTCACGGTCTTCCCCGACACTCCCGTGGGAGACTCGCAGGCCCGTCCCCAGCGCCGCACCAGGCAGCCCCCGCCCTCTGAGCCGTCCCGCCACAGTGCCAGGCTGGCCCTTGCTCGCGGAGGGCTGGGGATGCCGGTGCCCACGGTGGAGGAGCAGGCGATCCAGCTGACTGCGGCTCGCCGTAGTGGTCCAGGTACGCGCTTATCCAAGTCTTCCGTTTCAGTTTCTGGTTCTAGGTTTTCGGTCCTCGAGGAGGTCCCTTTGGACCATCTGTCACAGGTTGCTGCGGACTGTGGGGTGGTTTTCCGGGGAGAGCGAGGCCCCCGGATGGACCAGATTGCCGCGATCAAGGCAAAGGAGATCTATGAGGGGGCCCTCGCTGCCTCACGAGCTCAGGCGGAGCTCGAGAGGGAGACGGCCCCAGCTGCTGGGGATCCGGTGCAGGCGGCACTGGATCCTAGTAGTAACTCTGCTAGCTTGCCGCTAGGGTGGAGACTCCCTGCGTGACCCCCCAGGCGGGGGGGAACCGGGGGAGACCCCCCAAGGCACCGTCCCGGCCCTCGACCTCTGGTAGGGCCCGCTCTGTCCCCCGTAAGGGGACTACCCCCACCAGTGTTTCCAAATGAATACACCCATAAGGTTATTCGACTGGAACATGAGGGGGTTTGGGCAGGAGGGACGGCGCAATCAGCTGCGCGAGTATACGACGGGAAGACGTAGATATCGTTGCCATCCAGGAGACGATTAGACAGGACTTCTCTATTCAGGAGCTGCAGGGTCTCAGTCCATATAAGTTCGCTTGGCAATGGCTCCCAGCGAATGGACACTCGGGTGGTATCCTTCTTGGGGCGAAGGAGGATACATTCGAGGTAGAGGATATGGATCGCGGGGAATTTTTTGTGAGCATGTTGCTCACCCATAGGCGGACCTCCTTCAGTGGGAGGTCATTTGTCTATGGCCCTGCGGACCATAGTAGGTCCCCGGCGTTCCTTGCCGAGCTTAGAGCGAAGGTGGAACGATGTTCCACGCCGCTTGTTGTTGCTGGGGACTTCAATTTGATCCGATCCCCGGAGGACAAGAGCTCAGCGAACGTCGACCCCAGCGGATGCGGCTGTTCAATGACTGTATTGCTGATCTCGCTCTTAGAGAGATCAGACGTGTGGGAGCGAGATACACCTGGACTAATAACCGGGTGGACCCTGTCCGGAGTGTGCTGGATAGGGTCCTAGTATCTGTGGACTGGGAGGTTGCCTATCCACTTTGCTCCCTCAGGGCGCTCACTAGGATAGGGTCGGATCACACTCCTCTCCTCCTCTCTACAGGAGGAGCTCAACCTCCGAGGTTGAACCGCTTTCATTTTGAGAACTTCTGGCTTGGTCAGCCAGGTTTTCAGGAAGCGGTACGACTAAAGTGGTCGGCGGCGGCTGCACATCCTCCGCGTGTATATAATGCGGTAGATGTGTGGCACCACTGTGCCCAGATGGCACGCCAATTCATGAGAGGTTGGGGTGCTAATCTGGGAGCTGAGCGGAGACAGAGGAAAGCCTCTCTCTTAGAGGAGATCCAGACCCTAGACCACGCCTCAGATTCCGTTGGCCTTACCGCTGAGGAGTGGCTTCAGCGGTATGCCCTTGAGAACTCCCTTATGGAGATCTACAAGGGGGAGGAGACTTTCTGGCGACAGCGTAGTCGCCAGAATTGGATCCTCAAAGGCGATGCGAATACGGCCTATTTCCATGCAATCGCCAATGGGCGTCGTCGGAAATGCTCTATTCCATGCCTGTGGGAAGGGGATCATCTCCTGGAGGCGCCAGGGGATATATCGGCCCACATATACTCCTTCTATAAGGAGCTCTTCACGGCGGGTCCCCGTTCTGGGGTCACCGTGCCAGTTGACCTCTGGCCAGCGAGGGCCAGGGTTTCTGACATGGAGAATGCGGAGCTCACCCTCCCATTCTTGCCGGAAGAGGTGGCGAGGGCAATAATGGAGATGAAGGCGAATTCGGCCCCTGGACCGGATGGTCTTCCGGTGGTCTTCTTCCAGACGTTCTGGGAGGAGATTAAGGGGGTGATCATGCCAATGTTCCAAGAATTCTATATTGGGACATTGGTTATGTCTCGCCTTAACTTTGGTGTGGTGACCTTGATCCCCAAGATAGTGGGGGCCACGGAAATCCGCCAATTTAGACCAATCACGGTCCTCAACGTCATCCATCGGATCTTCTCAAAGGTGTGTGCAACTAGGCTAGCTCCTGTTATGGAGCGCATCACGCACCCGTACCAGTTCGCCTTCCTGAAGGGGCGGTATATACATGATGGAATCCTAGCACTGCATGAGATTATCCATGAGGTTAAGTCTCAGCGCCAGAAGGGCGTGTTTCTTAAGCTGGATTTCCAAAAGGCAGATAGTTATGAGTGGCAACACCTCCATCAACATAAATGGGGAAGTGGGTCCCTATTTTAGGCCGACTTGTGGGGTTAGACAGGGGGATCATCTATCCCTCTTGCTCTTCAACTCGGCGGTTGACATCCTTGCAGAGGTCTTAGAGAGGGCTAAGACCTCTGGCCACATCTCTGGTGTGGTTGGACACCTTGTCCCAGGGGGTGGGGTGACGCATCTCCAATATGCGGATGACACCATGATTATGGTGGAGGGATCTGATCTTGACATTGTCAATCTCAAGTTCCTTCTCCTCTGCTTTGAGGCAATGTCGGCCTCAAGATTAACTTTGATAAAAGTGAGGTTGTGATCTTGGGTTATTCGGCTGAGGACCAACAGCGGATCGCGGACAACTTAAACTGTAAGTTGGCCACATTTCCAGTGACTTACCTGGGGATGCCGGTCCGAGATTCTCGGATCCTTATAAAGGATCTGGACCCGCTAGTTGAGGGTAAAGTCCAAGGCCGCGCCGTGGCAGGGGAGGTTTACCTCCAAGGGGAGCAAGACCATTCTCATTGACTCCTGCCTATCTAGTCTCCCCATGTTTATGATGGGGTTATATATACTGCCGGAGGGGTACATGGCAGCTTTGATAGAGAGCTGTCCCGCTTCTTCTGGCAGGCGGCTAACGGACGTCAAAAGTATCATATGGTGAAATGGGCAGACCTTTGCGCCCCCAAGGAGGTTGGGGGCATAGGTATTTTGGCCTCCGTCGCATGAATGAGGCTCTCATGTTGAAGTGGGTCTGGAGAATCCTGAGGGGCGATGGGGGACTTTGGCTTCAACTAGTGAAAGCCAAGTACCTACGTGGTTGTCCTCTCTTGGCCTGTGAGAGGAAGGAGGGGTCTCAGTTTTGGAGATCTCTTCAAGCCGTTAAACATGAGATCCGGCTCGCGGCTACCTTTTCCGTAGGCGACGGAGGGAGTACCCTGTTCTGGCTAGACTCATGGCTTGGTGAAAGACCACTTAGGTATGAATTCCCGAAGCTTTATGCCATTTGCTCTGACCCTATGCTCTTGGTGGCGGATGCGACCCAGAACGGGCGCTGGAACATTAGGTTCCGCCGTACGTTTGGCCTGGTGGAGGCCGACCGGTGGCAGAGCCTGTTGGCCTCCCTTCCACACTCCCTTACGGACACCCCGGATAGTGTTTCCTGGGCCCTCTCGCCCTCGAAATGTTTCACAGTTCGGTCTGCTTACCGGGCCCTATTTAGAGGACCCGTGCTCACGTGGATCTCCCACTTGTGGAAGGCCCCTATGCCACTGAAGATTAAGATCTTTACGTGGCAGTTGTTGCGAGACCGCCTCCCTTCTGGTGTGGAGGTGGTCAAGCGTTTTGGCCCGGGGGATGGTACTTGTTCCTTGTGCGCGGTCCCAGAGTCGGGGACCCATATTCTTTTCTCTTGCCCGCAGCTCGCTTTCTATGGAGTTTTCTGGCCGAGGCGCTTGGGCCTGAGTGGCAGGCCCAAGACCTTGCTGAATTCCTAGAAGTGCAGGCGAACCGTACCGGTAAGAGGAGGCGCCTCTTCTGGTTAGTGTTTGCCGCGATGACCTGGACCCTTTGGACTATACGTAACAAGATGGTTATCGAGCGTGTCTTTCTGAGGCGTGCCTCTGACTCCGTTTTCAAATTCTTGGCATTTTTGCAGCAGTGGCATCCGCTATGTAGACAGCGGGACAAGGAGCGGCTGGATGGATTGATCGAGAAGCTTCTGAGGGCGGCACGCCTTCTATCTGCGTCATCCAGCCACTGAGTTACTCCCATGTGGAGTTGTATCCCCCTTTTTTAGCTTTGGGCTTTGTGCTGTGGCCCCAGCAGACTCTGTTGTTTTTAGACTTTGTAACTGGATCTTTGTATGGTTGTGGGCGGTTGCTTTATTTATAAAGCGGGGCGAAAGCCTATTTCGAGGAGTAGATACAAGGCTAAGAAGTCTGATTTTAAATTAATAAAGCCAGTTTAGCCGAAAAGATAAATGGTGAAGGAAAAACAGAGTACAGAGAAACAATACAGGAAAACAAGCTTAGAAGTGCAGGCACTAAAATTTGTCACGTATGTAAGAAACTTGTATATATTCATCACCAAAAAATATCAGTTTTTTTAAAAGTATTTAACTATTGTTTCTGATTTTTTAATTGAAGCAGGAGCATATGAACTCTGGAGCCAAAATGCCCCTCTTGACAATGTGAATCGGTACAAACTATATATGGAAAAGGATACATCCATCTTCAAGGCTCCGTGTAAATGCAAACAGAACAATGTGGAGAGAAATAGTGAATGCACCTTGCAAAAATTATCAAGTTTCTCTTCAAAGATTTCACAACCTGAAAAGACAAAAGACAAAAGAAAAAAAACAAATATAATTATGTGCCGCCATGTTTCACAAAAACACTATGCTCTGATAAAAATCATGCTAAAATTAGTTTTAGGGTCGAATAAACCGTTTCAAAAAACTTAACATTTTTTTTAGAAAAGACAGATGCGAAGAAGAAGATCCCCGCAAAAAAAGAAGAAGAAGATAAAATGCTTGTTAAAATAATATTTGAAAAAATAATAGAATATAAATAAAAAACCAAGACGGCGCCTGATTAATGAAGAAGTGAAACAACACATCGTCTAACATCGTGTCTCTCTCTTCAAATGACTGCAAAGATATGAAAAGAATTGTTCACACCACACAAGAGCAGACACCAAAAATCTTCACTTGGATTGAGCATAGCGTTTAAGCAATTGAAACTGCAATTATAAAAAAATCGCACATGGAACCATTTTGGCGTGGATGTTTTCTTTCATGTGTGTTTGTGTGCAGTTGCATATGAAAATATACATTATTCTAGCGCAATTGCATTTTAAAATTTAAAACATAATCGCAATTTGAAAAAATGCCTTTACTCATGTGTGTTCATATACATATGTAACCACTTTTGAATGAATGCCTTTTTTCATGTGTGTTTCAAAACATATGAAACTATCACGAAAACTGCATATGTATTTTTCACCGTGCAATTGCATTTTTAGATTTTAAACACGGAATTTTATTTTTAATTACAGTTGTGATGATTCTACAACTGGGTTGTGTGCTTTTGACAATTTTTATGGGCTTTTGTCCTCATATTTTCTAGATTTTTATACGCTTATTAAAAGATAAACTCATGGCGAAAGCCCAGCTAAAAAAACATGGGTGACGTCGGTCGACCGAGAATTAAGCAAATTCTCGGTCAACCGGGCGTTAGGTGCGTCAATACAAAAAGGTATGATGGTAAAAATACAAAAAACATAATAATACCAATTAAGATAACTGACCAAAGTTCATTAGTCTTACCAATGCGATTGACACAACGGATTCATACGTGTTGCTTAGTGAGTAGTACATAGTAGGATTATTGTAATCACAATGAGAATTACAAGATGGAGATACTTATGCCCCGTCGGTTAATAACAAATAATTCTTTTGCAGATAGAAGATGAACAACTAAAAAAATTCATTGATCGACAAGTTTATGTAAAAAAAAGATACAGACGGATGGAGCCAACTTTTCAAGACCAAAATTACCATGTGTGTCACAGCAATAGCTTGAGTACCACAACCCAGTGCACATTGCATAATTAAGATATTTATTGGATGTTACAATTAGAAAATCTTATTTCCAATAACCAGACTTCTGAAAAAAGAAACCGCTACATTGACCATCAAGCCTTGCTGACCATTATTGTGAAAATATGACCAATAGTATAGTAAATTAAAATCATGTGCTTAAGGGGGCCATTGCCCCCCTCCCCCCCCCCCCCCCCCCCCCCCCCCCACCTGAGCTTTGTTTCGGTAAAACCACATTACGTTTGATGAATGTTTGCTAATTAAATAAATGTATATGGCCCATTTGCTCCCCTCTCCTACTTACATGCCCAAAATGCCTCCCTACCCCACCCCAAACATCTAAGATGATGTGGCGCAACTTGCAAGCTCCGACACTGGAGAATAAGCACACTTCAACACTGGAAGGGGATTCAACCCCTATCTTTTCTCAAAAACAAAAGAAATGTGTTTTGAGTAAGAGAGACAACCCTATGTATGGCGGCGCGTAAGCGTCCCTCTCACCGGTGTACGCGCCACCCGTGCCGGCGTACGGATTCCCGAGCCGGCGTACGCGCTCCCCGTGCATGTTAATGCGCTGGCGCACGTGCCACCCGCGTCGTTCCTGTACCCATACGTACCATACGAGAACAAGACCTACATCCTCGAGGATGGTGCAAGCGGCAAAGGGATCGGGGCAACAATCACGACCAATACCGTCGGAGCGGCCTTCTGCACAATTATGTGAAAAAAGGTTCGATTCTTGGATCTTTTCTTTGAAAGCTTTGAACTCTTTCCATTCCTTTCTCACAGTTGTTCTTGTTTCTCTCCATTTCTTATTCTTCCAGGAGAACGACAACATCGTGTGAGTTTCTTGAGGTGTTAGGAAGAAGAAGAAGAAGAAGAAGAAGAAGAAGAAGAAGAAGAAGAAGAAGAAGAAGAAGAAGAAGAAGAAGAAGAAGAAGAAGAATATGACAACTATCAAGGAAGCTGTTAGATAAATTTGCTTGTCTAAGTTACATGTATGATGGTTGAGTTGTCGTGTGTAATTGAGCTTGTGTCTTGGTTCGGTTAGCTGTTCACCCTGAGTGGTTGCTGTCGCTTTTGTTGCTTTTCTTCAAGTTTTAGCTCCTTGCACTATGGGTTCGGAGCAGTAGCTAGATGACATTCTCTTTCCCATGTTTTTCAATATGAAAGTAGCGTGAGTTGTCCTACATGACCGAGATTCATATGATCTAATTGTTATGTTTTGTTGTATTTTTTGGGATATGACTAATTGTCACTTTATGATCAGTTTGTGCATTTTGTAATATGATGCGTTTTGTTATCATGAATGTTTTATTTGATAGTCCTACATGATATCAGATCTTTGTATTTATTTTGGCCAAATTTATGTTTAGATCTCCAAGAGAGAGTTTTATATTCGATAGTGGGTTTCATACCGTGCAAATTACTATATCCGAGTGGCAACACATGAGCATGGGTTTTCATACCGTGCAAATTACTATAAAAGCAACGATTTCTTCATCACATTTGGATGATAGTTTTACCGTAAACATTATGTATCATGATTAAGACATTTGTTTTTAACTTAATACTTAGAGATGCAAACATTGAACGGTCTCGAAGTGGAGTATCAGTTATAGATGCGGTTCCATAACAGTGATCTATATATATTTTAACATAATGCATATATTAAATATTTCCATAAATATCCTGCTATAATTAGTTGCAAGTACAATTATGTCAATTATCCAGCTGTAATTTGTTTATCCAACAATGTTCTATCATTATGTAGAAATGTCTCTAGTGATCCTATGCCCCGACCAATCTTTTTACAGTGTTTACAACCTCCTTTACTTGACTTTCACCATCACTCGCTCGCTGATTCCTTTTTAATTTTAATGTACTTCATCAATTTCCTCCATACTATATGTTTAATTCTTATAACAGGCAGGACGACAAGTTTGACAACCTTGACGTTGAGAAATGTTTTGTGTGCAGGTATCGTTAACTTAGCTGATGACGTGATATTTCTACTGTTTCGATTACCTTGATTTTTAATCGAGAAAAATACTTGCTGCTCCTACATCATTCTTTTCACTTGGAGATTCCAACAACTTACACATGAAGGAAGCATCAGAACTATAAGATAAATAATTACGATCGAACAAAAAAAAGTATTGCGTTGCCTTGGATCGGTCTTGTTGTCATGGTCCAGCTGACAGGCCTCACGGCACTTTATTCCTTCATAGCTAACCAAAGGCCCAAGTCTTACGGTCTGTTTGTTTGGGCTGCAGCTTTTGAAAAGCAGCTGTAGCTGTTGAGCTGTGGAAAATCAGCTATGAGAAGCAGCTGCTGGAAGGAGAAATTTGATATTTGGCAGGAGTGCTGTTGACAACTGTTGCTGTTGGTTTTTCGGGTGAAATGTCTGGAATGCCCCTGAATGTTGAAGATGTTATATAAGTGCCGATTTGAAGCGAAATAATTGTTTTTGACTTATTTAATTCATTATTACGATGTTTAGGTAGCTAAATCATCTCAGTTTCTCCATTTATATGTAATAATTGAAACACATATTTATCCAAACATAGAGCATTACATATATCCGAAAGACCATAACACTCACATATATCGAAAAGACCATCCGAAAGATGTATACATATATGTTCGTTGAAATGAAAAAAGTTACAACACAAAAATTGCGCAAAACGGCGAGATTCATGCACGCGTGAAAGGAAATTTTAAATGTTAGATTAAGCGTGACGAATTTAATAAGATTTGTCTAAAAATGTGTAAACTTTGGTCCAAAATTAAGAAGATACAATCGACGAATCTCGAAACCAATTACAGGAATGGAACCTACTCATCAACACGTACATATTCCGTGTACAAATTATTTTGAAATAAAATATATTTTTCTCATATGGAGTATGTCTTGACATACATGTAGAGACGCCCATGCAAAGCGTACATGCCAATCCTATGCGAAGCCAAAGCATATGCCAGCCCAAAATACACGACCGTGCGAAACGAAGTAAAGCGTTCCAGCTCACGGTGGCAATCTGCTCGTAATTTCGAGTAACGAAGTGGGCAACAGGGAATAACGCTTCGGGGCCTGGGTGGGAAGTTGCGGGAAGCAGCGGAAAAGCTCCTCTCGCCCAGCTTTCGCTCTCGCCCCCTCGCTAGTTCATTTTCCTACCGCGATTATGTTAAGCGCTTTCCTAATATCCGTTGTTTGTTTGCGCTTCCACTTCTCGACCGTAAAAGTTGAAGCAGCAGCGGAAACAAACATGCCCTTAGTCTACTAGGAAGCAGCAAGAGCGAGCAAAACAATAGTAGGATCTTCTATAAAGTCGCATCAATTGTTGAGATTTATACAGCTAACATAACCCTGTTGAGATATACTCCCTCAAGAAGTGAGCCTGGCTAGCGGAGTGGATGTACAACCCAGTCACCCAGGATCAAGTCCTCATGGGCGCGAATTTGGGTTCTTATTATTTAAAAAGAAAACTCGCTGTGGGGCTTCCCCCACCGCTCTCCTTTCAAAAAAAAAAAAAAGATATACTCCCTCCATCTAAGGCATTCTATTTTTATGCTAATTTTCATGCACGACTTTGACCATTAATGTATAGTCCTTCTGATCCATATTAGTTGTCGTGGATTTACGATAACTTTGTACTAAATCTGTGAAATTAATATGGATAGGAGGGATTACTAAATTGGATTGAGAATGTATAAACGGTATCATAGTATTCGTTTTGCAAAATTCTTTTATTTCATATATATCTTATAATAATGTTATGGACATAATATAAGTATAAATTAGAATCCAAATTGTAAGCCATGGAGTCATGGACCAGCAAAAAATCAAGGGTGGCTAATATTTTGAGACCAAGGGAGTACAACACTAAATAAATTTCGATATATGGTGTACAAGCCATTTCGGCAACCTCAGCTTATAGTCATACGGTGCTAATAACTCTGATTATGATCATATATGCAACATTCCAACCTTCCCAAAATTCAATGATATGGCAATTATCAACAGAATCGTGCACAAAAAAGGAAACATGTTCCTCAAAAACATGAAAAAACAGCACAAGTCTGCTTTGTTCCATCTTAACGAAAATGGATATTTGCCAATAATTTTTAGTTTTTTTCTCAAAATTATGTACAAGGAGAATGTCTACCAGGCTATGATTAACGGTCATCTACCGAGCAACTCATGTTACATTAGCATGTCAGCTTCAATGCTTTACCTACTACACGACGGGTACTAACCAATAACACTTCAAATTGAAGTGATGTGATATAGAAGGAGCCGGCGACGGGGCGGCGAGCAGGCACAACGCGATGCGCGGTGCCTCCCGACGACGACGGCGTCGCGCCGTACGTCCGTCCTGGTATTCCACAGCCACCGCTCTGAACGACGACGTGGGTTTCTTGGGAGCAGGATGCAGCAGCACGGGAACCTCCTGAGCCGCCGCCGACGACGACTTGGACGCGGCCGCGCTGCACCCGGAGGCGAGCGTCCATGCCTCGGTAACCATGGCCACCATCCGATCGAGAGACACTCAGCAAGTTAGCGGTGGAGAATTATGGCGCTGGTCGAGAAATTGGAATGGGATTACTGGAACGTGGCGTGGCGTGGCATGGAAGCTGGTGCGTCCAATGTGTATGTCCCCTTATCCTCACGATCTTGCCGCGATCGCCACAGCCACAGACGGTCGAGGCGGTGCGTGCCTACGTGGCTTTGCCATGTCGCATGCACAAGCACGGCAAATTGATCAAGTTGTTACAAACAATGTTTTTTAGCGACTTAGGAATGGTAAATCTACATTAAGATAAAATGGACTTGTCTAGTCACACGATAATTTAACTTGGTATTCCTAAAAAAAAGGAGGGGAAGCAGAACCAAGTCAAAATGATATGGATCGCCCCTTCTTTTTGCGCCAAAGATCTTACCATTTTCAAAGCAACCGGGGTTACATCTCTTTTCAATTTCCATTCAAGAATAATCAGTTCAACTAATAAGCCTTTGGATCAACATCCAATCATGCTCATTTAGGGGCCCTTCCCAATCCAAATTTCATTTAGATCTGTTTATAGGGGTGCAGCGGCGGACCATAAAGAAAGATAGTCATGTAACGACGTCGTGATTGGCTTACAACCAATGTCACTGAGTCGTTGTGACCAAAATGTAAGAGTAGGGTGCAAACTCCTACTTGTAAACGGCCTACGGGGAGCCTTCTCATCGATGGATCAGAAATTTTTGAAAATTCAAAACCAAGTACCAAAATTTTCCAGAAGGACCAAAATACCAATCTCTGCCCCGCTTCGACACTCGATATGTCTTAAGGTTGACTTGACCAAATGAAATAGAAGAGTACTATAGGGGTAGTGATGCCAATCCTTGTCCATTAACGAGCGTCGTGGCAGGTGAATAAGTACAAGTGGCGACACGTTTCGATATTTGCCACACAACATGGAAAATTGTCATTCTGGCCGAGGTGCGTGCTGCACGTGAAGATGCTGGCTTTGTTTCGGAAAGTCATTTTGGTCTCTCAAGATTCACAAATATTTATATTTTGGAGATTTGTTGTAAAGTTAGATCCAAAATTTGTTATTTTTATGTAGCTCTGAATATAAAATATTTTATATTACGATTTTGCATGTATATGTGGTCAGGGTTTCGGTTACTGGCCGAAATACCGCGGTAACCGGATTTACCGGCCACCCCCGGTATTGTGTATACCGGGTGAAAAATCACGGATTATTCAAATTTGGACTAAATTTGTGCTCCCAAATTTTAATTTTTTTGATGTTTTATGTTTGAATCCTGAATTCTTGCCAGAAATTTGGACCGGTAACCGGCCGGTATTTTCCGGTAACCACGGTTACCGGAAATACCGGGCCCCTCCGGGTTTTTTTTTAAACGGTAACCAAAACCTTGTGTGGGGTACATCATTAAAAACATGGAGTTTTTATTTTATTTTTAATGATCACTGGAGCTTAGGAGCATGAAATCTCCACTCTCTTTGTTTGCCTTAGTAGAATACCCATTATTTTTGGCAAAAAAAATCATATGTATAGAGTATGTACAAAGTAACTTGCGTATTCTGCCATTATTCAGCTTGTATATACATTTTGGACTTCGACAGCACAAGAAACCCGCACATCCAATTTGGGACAGCACAAGTGTCACTGACTACAACTCGAAGTTTCCAACTAGAGGGACATCACACGCGCAACTCGCACTCACAGTTTTTTTCCCTAAAAAAAACACGCACTCACAGTTCTGTACCATGCACTTTGGCGAACGCTCGGCGAGGCAGCAAGCAAGTCTTGCCTGTTTTTTCTTCTATCATAGCCATCTTGCCTAATTTGTTCCAATCCCGGCGACAGTAATTGTCAATAAATTGGTTTACGTGATTATCAGGTTTGACGGGAGAATCCTAAAGTCATGTTGTTGTTTTTTATCTGTTTGTTTGTTATTTGTCTATAGACAGCCATGATGCCATTATGGTAAGAAATGTATATGAACCTATATATTTTTTCTGCTTTTTTCCTTTGAATACCTGTTATCAATATCCTTCCCCGCGTACTATCGTGTGCAAGCTTGTTAGGCGATTTAGATTTTTCCAAAACTGCAGGCAGTCGAGAATTAGCGAAGAGCTTTTTGTATTGAGAAAAAGTTGGCGAAGAGCTAACGATATACGAGGGGCTGAATTTATTTTACTATGCACTACTCTCTCCGTTCTAAATATAAATTTTTAAAAGCTTTTTTAGCTTTTTCCTAATTTGTCGAAATAAGCTTTCGTCTCGCTATATTACTAAAGCAACCACCCAAGAGATACAAGAGATCGAACCAATGAAAATGCTGGGGCAGCAGCACAAACATGCCCAAGAAAAAGAAAAAAACGAATGCCATGGCGAATCGACGAAGCGAAAATGACCCGCAACCGATGTGCCCTCCGATTTTGCCCCACCACACTCCAAGCGTTCTGATGCGTCCAGTACCAAGCAACACCTCCAAGAGGTCACCATGGACATGGCTCCGCTGCCTGGACCGGCACACTGGTACTAGGGTTTCCCTTGGCACTCGGAGAAAAGTGAAATGAGGCTACCCCCGACGCCCACCAATAAGGAATGGCGCCACTCGAAGGCGGCAGCGCGACGGTGTCAGACGATCCGACAAAGATTTCTCCCGAGCCCCACCCACAAAACACCCGGTGGCAACGGAGCACCACCATCCTCTCCGCCGCCCACCAGCATGCACCACCACGATCGTACAGTCATCATCGTCGTCTCTTCATGAACACTGGGCTGCAGCCTGCAAGACAGAGCAGAAGACATCGCCGGGGTTAGGGACATCATCATCGCAGCCACATGGGAGAGAACAACCTCCACCACCGAAAGACGCTAGTCGACCGGACAAAGCAACCGGAGCAAACTAGGCCCACGTTGGCCCGGCCGGGCCTAAAACAGGTCCGTAAAGCTCCAGTCGCCTCGCTGCAACAGGCAGGCCGCATCGCCGTCCCTGTACCAGCAAGCATCATCACTGCCGCCATCTCCACAAAACGTCGCAGGCGCAGGCGCAGGCACGCCGGCCCGCCCATGCCTAGATGGCCCCCAGATATGGGCCCGGGGACAGCACCAGCGTCAACGCCGCATTCGCTCCGTCCCGCCGCTCCACGACCGGCGCCGCTGCACCAGCTCCACTCAGAAACACCGAACCATCACCTCCCGAAACACACTGCCGCCGGGGAGAAGACGGGCCTGACCCGCTCGCATGGGCGCAGGGAAAAGCGTTGCGCCGCCCGGGCATCGCCTGGTGACCCTTGCCGGCGGAGGGGGGGGGGGGGGGGGGGGGGGGGGATACGTAGCTAAACGTATTTTAGTGAGTAATTCACTCATTTTGCTCCGTATTTGATCCGTATTGTAATGTCTAAAACATCCTATATTATTGAACAGAGGGAGTACATCCATACTGGAACAAAATTATACACCACGACGCATGCAGCAAAATCAACAAAATCCTACTTGCCGGCGGCGCACTCGCGCGGGGCACCCTGCGGCAACAGGTGCAGCAGAGCCGCGAGCAGTCCTCCGCGTCCCAGACACATGCTCGCGTACACCCTCATCGGCTGCCGGCGTCACGTTCTGTAGGAAACTAGAGGCTGGGGCGCCCCGAGGGGCGACTCCTAGCCGGTCAGGTGCATCCAAAACATCGCACAAACAACCAAACGATTGGATTGATAAATTGGTGTAATGCAAAACACTGAGCATAAGGAACCCAACCAAACATTTTCTATTTCATCGAGACCAATACGATCAAGTTGATTCACAGTAGCAACATATAATGGAGCACAGAAAAAATACAGTAAGTACCAGCATTAAGTTACTTGATCCAACTGTACATTTCTACTAAAGCAGCCAAAACTTGAAAAAAAAAATGTGTATCTAGTAGAACCAAAAATTTCGGAAGATTAACATGCCCATTCTCATTCAGATATGTAGCCAGACACTCCCGCTCTTCATGCAATCTTGTCAGCTATCAACTCAACTGTCAAAGACCAAAACTTCATCTTAGAAATCATATTTCTTTGAAAAGTAATATCAGATCATCTGTGTATCGACTGAAATGTTCAAAGAAGTTATATAATGATTCAAATATAAGAGCAGGGCCAAAAATGGGTGAACTTCCTAAATAATAATCAGCATGAGTAGCACTTCGAAAATAGTTGTTGCAATACATATTTGAGGCATTAGCATATAACAATGAAGAGAAGTATTACATTTTGGAGTATTGACACCGAGAAGACATCTCAAATATTAAATAACAAATTCAAAATTCAATGCTCAAAAGTACAAAATTCCATTGCAGCAAAAACTATATTGCCTGAGCCCCATGAAAAGGCACATAAGGATACAGGTAGGCGAGACTCCCCTCGTTGTCTCTTTGCTAGCGGCTTTTGCCGTCGCCCTTGGGTACAGTCTGTCGCGCACATCTTCGGCAAAAATAAGCAGAGGCTTCTGGTTCTATTTAAAAATAAATATTTGTCTTTAATTAGCAATGGACGAGTCCATAACAAACCATAATCCAATAAGTAGAAAAGAAAGCAAGACAATCTCTGATTAAACACAAATATTTACCTTGTAGTCTATGTACAGTGCACACCGAATTCTCATTTCTCCGACTTCTTGTTATCAGAAAGCCAAGATAAACAAAAATCCATAGGGAAAATGGATGCAGTTGAGCATCTGAGACTACCTTCCAACTGAAAATAATTCTCTCTCGCCTCCATGCTAGCATTCATCTATGCCCAGATGGATTTGCATAAGCTAGGAAATATGTCCTATCATTTAAAGACACAATTATTCCTGCCTTTGCAATGGATACAGTCTACTGCTGCATTCCTGCCTTTGAGTAATCATATGTTCGACAAATATTTGGAGGGGAACAATTCAGCGAGAGAACATACCTCAGGCAGCTTGATTCGAGCATTATCAGACATCTTGTCAAATCATTGGTACAGCAAACACCTTTGTCACTCTAAACAAGGGCTCCACTCTCGAGAACCTAAGATGTACCATGCCGGTTATAAGAGATGCATTTACAAGAGATTGACTGTGAAAATGAAGGGAAACCGGTAAACTTACAGTTTCACCAGTTTCAGCGTCCTTTGCAACATAAGCAGTCAGCGCAACGGCTGAACTGCCTCTTCTGCCTATGTAAACACCACGAGGAGACAGTTTACGCATGTACTGGAGAAGCTGAGATTTACTCGTTCCAGGATCACGACAAGCAATATGTTCATGTGATCGACCTCTGAAGTTAGCTCTAGAAGGCAGCCTCAGAGCATTGCCACCAAAAATCTACAAGCAGAAAATAGTGCTAAGCTATTAGGTTATGAGACGATTCTCTGAGGGAAAGCTAAATAAATTGATTGAATATACCTGGCAAAGCTGGCCCCGCTTATCATCATCATCACATTCACATATGTTCGGAGCCAATGATACTGTCAATCTATCATAGATGTCAGGAAACTTTGAAAGTTATTTTAACTTCTCAATCTGCAATCAGAAAAGAGGAGCACTAATAAGATTTTCACAAAGTCCCATCCAAGAGACCTTACTCTGACAAAGTGGTCTTCGAAAGACTTGCTAGCATTGGCGTTATCAGTATACATAGAGTACTTAACATGAAGGCTAGACTTGTCCGTCTTTTTATGTGAAGGCAACCAATGTATGTCTAATTGAAAAAGGAAATGTTTAGCATTAAAGCATTTTTCGAAGGGGAAAGCATATACAACAAATAGGATAACGCTCAATCCCATATCCTCTACCTTGAATATTGACTTACCGTCCTGCTTGGTCCAATTATGATACTGCTGGCTCTGTATATCCCAGAAATCTATAAAAGGTGCAAAGTATTAAGGTTAGCAACAAAACCACATGCCGATATAATTTTAATTGAGCATCACAACACTAACTGTACGAGGAGCACCACCTTCCTGTATCTCATCTGGTGTTTCCTGCAGCTCTATGACATGCTTGTCCAAAAATCTCCCATACAACGCCGTCGACTACTCAGGGCGCGGCGCTGCCTTGCCGTCCGTACACATCCTGGCTCGCCGATGGCGGAGAGATGCTCAACCAGTGGAGGTCGAGGGTGCCGCCGCTGAAGAACACAATGAGGAGAAAGAGTCTGGCATAGACACAACGACCACCACCTAGGCTAAATCCATCTAGTTTCTGAATTTGTCCAACATCAACAACAAAATATGTGCAGAAAATGCTCAATCAGTCAGCACCTATCATCTCGCATTCATAGATCAACAAGTATTTTTGGCACTGACAAATAAACAAAGGATGAAGGATAATCAAACAAAAAGTGAAAGACCAACCTGGGAGGGGCGAGCTGGGGAGGAAGGGCTCTGAGCGGCGGCGACCTTGGCAAGGTGGGGCCGGGGGCTTGGGTCTAGAAGAGCTTGGGGCAGGGATGTGTTACGCACCGAGGCGATTCACAGGTCGTTGCCGCCTTTCCCTCCTTTCTGCAGCACACCGCAACCTCATCAGCTCGATCGTGCAGGCCAATGGCGCCCCCGCCAGGATGTGTAGGTCGCCCGTTCGTGGCTGACTCAGTAACCACCGGCTCTGACGTCGCCACGATTCGAGCAGCGGTGCGCCACCCAGCGTCCTCCTCCTTGAAATCGGCTACAGTGAGGCGGAGCGGTGGCCTACACGGCGGAGTGTGTGAGCGAGGACGTCGGCGGCAAGCGGGGAAGACGAGCGCGGAGGCGTAAGCGGGGAAGACGAGCGAGCAGGCGGCTAGGGTTTCGTTGGGGGTCTTGTGTCTGATTGTGCCAAAGCAACGGCCGAGATCGACGCGGGCTCGCTCCTGAACAGCGACAAAGATTTTTTTTGTCGATATGCGCTTGCCCGCACATTGAAGGCCACGTGGATAGCCCGGGAGGGCGCCCGGGGGTGGGCGCTTGCTTGTTCTCAATTGTGTCTTGCAACATTTTGTATATTTACTACATTGACTGAAATTAAACTTCAATGTAGAAGCATCACGGAAATAACAAAAAATTAATGATGTGAAATTTTATTTAAGGAAATATATTTAAGGAAGCCGATACGGCTATACTGGAACACAGTGTATATTAATATGTTGGAATTATACCCGGGAACAGTATAGAGCGGAATGCCAGGTTGTTCATAAGATTGGCTCTATGGATTGTTAAAACCTGCGAGTTTGATTTTGTATTCGAACTCGGCGCATGACTCACACGTGCGTGCTGGGACCTAATTGTTTAATAGTAATAGGCTCGGTTACTGGCTGTTAATGATAATGGTTGGTTTAACAAGTCACGAGTCCTATCTGGAAACAGATTGAGTTATCTGAAATTTGAAGTCTATATAAAGGTCCCACCCTTTAAACTCAATATGCATTGTGAGCGACACCACCGATAAGGCAGAGGAATAGAGAATAGGCTGAATAGCTCCTAGCCATAGTTTCTACCATTGATATCAGAGCCAAAGTTCCGTCGCCGGTTGGTCGCCGCCGTACTCCGTTGCCTCGCACGGCCGCAGATCTCCGTGCCCGCTGCGAGCTCGGCAACTCGCTTTCGTCGTATTGGATTTTTCGTCGATCGGTTCCTCTGCACCTCGTCGCCTCCACGCGCTGTGCCCGTGTGGAGTCGGTCGGCCGCTTAGTCGTTTCTGATTCGGGTGATTACTCTGCCCGGCAATGAGAAATTCACGTGGAAAGAGGAGTCAAAAGAGCTAGCTAGAGGAGAAGACACCAAGGAATTAATTGACAATCGCATCCTGTTCTGCTGCTCACACGGCCTCGCATCAATCTGCTATTGCAGGTAAGCTGCACGGCTCGCTGAAGGAATTGCTAATTAGAAGGATCAATTAACTGTTTGGAAGAGTTTTTTTTTATGCACTGCACTTGACGGACGTGCACCGGAATTTGGTGTTCTATGGAACTCGATAGAGCAGTTGGGATTATAAGAATACTCTGTTTGATTAGCCACTCACGTTTAAGTGAGGAAGAGAAAATTATTGCTAGAAGATTGCTGTTGTAGTACTTTGATTAAGGAATAAAAGATTCAACGACAGATTTGTTTTGTGTCGAATCTGGAAAGTAATTTGTGTTGTCGAGCTGGAACAATGTGGAATTATTTTGCATACTCGAGGACTGAATCTGGAAATCAATCTGTCTTGGTGCGCTCAATTTTTCTTTCTCACGTGGAGGAACTTTCCCACGGAACTTGCTGCGCTACATATCGGTAACATTTTTCCCTCGAAGTCAATGGCATTATACATTGTATTATCTAAGTTATTTAGAACATGCAGTTTATATGCCATAATTAACGGTTTGGAAAGGAAAAATCATGTATTTATTTCAGCTGAATATATTGATATGTCTGAACCGGAAAAAGTCAAAGGAAAGTTTGGACTAGGAAAATTGACTAGTCCACATAGGTATATCAATATTTGATTCTTTATCTGTTATATATGAGAGTGCACAGATTACATGGAATATTTTTGTAACCTGGAAGAGGACATATATATACTTTGTAAATGTGGACTTCTTTTACTGGACACAACTTGCCTTTAGAGGAAGTTGGAATTCACTCCGAGGAAATTTATTAAACTCATTGTCAGACGGATTAATTATTATTTTTGCTACTATGTTTTTTAATTCCTACGGGATTTACATTATCACCGGAATATATTGTACTCATTGGATTACTCCGGAATCTATTGAAGTATTTTACTAATTCATCGGAATTCTCTGGCGCAATGATGATGAGGCGACATGCATGAAGCATGATTATAATGAAAGTGACATTACTTATTATTTTGGAGAAATATGGAAAATACTCCAATGGAAGAGGAAATCGATATTTACTCGATGGTATGTCCAATGTTATTTCTTGCACTAAATATTTGTTTGTCACTACTTTTCCATATAGTTGGATTTTGGACTTTGCCTCTACATCATATTTTGATGGAATACAATAGCAAATTTACTGACATGTGAACAATTCCAAAGGAATAATAAGTGTATTAATTAGTCAGTAATGATAAATTATATATACTTTGGAATTGAAAATTATGTAATCGAACTCTGTTTATGGAGGAATTTTCTTTTTGTCACTTACGATGAGAAGGAATTTTAATTTACACTTCTCTATCGGAATTTGTTGATTATGTATGCTATTTGGAAAAGGAAGAGTGAGCTTATTTCTCAATGGTAATTAGTGCATTATTATTGAATTTAACACAATGGTTTCATTTATCTTGATAATCCATTGGAAGTTGGTTGTGAAGATAACTCCATATGTAGGAACACTTATAATAGGAACACATGCTCGGAATTTATTTATTATGTGGATGGAATTTACGACTTGGTCACATATCAAGGAACAAAATTAGTGGATCATTAATTATGGAATTCTAAACTTTAGTGGGAGGATTGTGATACTTTATCAACACATATTTACGGTATTTTTGGACACTTCTACTTGAGGTAGATATATGTATCTATTTCATGACTCACTTGATATGGTTATTAATATCTTTGACAATACAAGTCGGAAGATTTTTGTTGTATTAACATCTCATACTGAAGTGGAAAATCAGTTCATCAAACGATTACAAGGTTTGAAACTGATTGGTGGGGGAAGTACACTTCAGGAATATTAATTGAAACTAATATGATGAGCATGGAATTATTCACAGTTGTCTTATGTCATATATTCCATGGTTGAATGGAGGAATACAACTCTTGGTTATTCACTGGATTATGAAAGCATTACATACTACTATTTGTTGAGTAAGTCATTATTTATCACAGTCATTGTTTATATTTTGTGAACTGGAAGTAAGTGTTCTATTTATATTTTGGTAGTATGGAATTGGAATGATTGTTTACTACATATACATAGCACACCGAGATTTTATTTGTTATTGTTTATACTCTATTGGATGGTATACATAATGGTTTTTGTTTTTCATCCGGAAAAGGTAAATTGGTGGAAAGTAGAAATTTTATATGTCAAACTCAGAGGAAAACACCAAGTTACATCCTCAACACTAACATGCTTAGGAAAAGTGGGAGAAATTAAATTGGACATCATATCTTGACTATTCTTTGAGGAAATCACTCTATGTTTTAGAGGAACATGTAAACTTGTATGGAATAATTAAAGTTGCTACTATTCTAACTATGGGTGGAATCATTGCGGGAAGAAATAAACTCATTGAGGAGGAATAAAAGTTTGGGAACTTGTTATTTTACCAAATAACCGCATGCCTATAGGTTGTTATTGGATTTATTTACAAGGAAGTTTAATGCAACATTCTTAGTGGAAGTTACAATTCTAAGTTTGTTGTTTAATTATTTACACAAAGGAAGTGTTATACTTTGTGGAAACTCTGGAATTTAGAGGAGGTGTTGTTGTTTAATTATTTACACAAAGGAAGTGTTATATTTCTTGGAAACTCTGGAATTTAGAGGAGATGGGAACAATGACAGTGTTTGCTAATTGAATTGATCAATTCATAATTTTTTTGGAGCAAGCTTCACATCAATGGAATATCAGGTCATACGGTTTTATTACTGATGGAAGATATTCATATACAAAGGTTAGTGTGAATTATTTTGTGTTATCATTATATGTGCTAACTATGTTTTTATTGGTTTTAAAATATCACATTGATGGAAGTGAAAGCTTGGTTCAGTTCTAACTTTCATATGAAAGGTATGTCTAAAACTTTCTGCATTTTGGGAGTGGAATTACATAGATAATATTTTGATATATTTTTTTATAGAAAAGTGCAAATCTGTCATGTACCTTTTAATTAAGGGAAATGATACTCTGTGAGAAATTATATTTAAACTCGTGAGGAAAAAGGAAGAATAATTGTCATCCTCAGTTATTGTGGGACATTATTCATGCGACCTGATCAGCCATGCCGTTATAATTGTTCCTATTTTGATTAGCACGGAAACGATTTGCTGGAATTATTAGCAAACGGAATATGAATCTTATGAAAATTTGGAATCACATAATGGACTTGTCGCGCAATGTCAAGGAAATATGGATGGCTCATTATTCATTGATGATCTCAACATTCAACTACGTGGATTTATTGACGCTATCTCTGATCTTGGTGAAAGGTAATCTATTTTATGTTATGTGTTAATATTTACTTTTGTAGATCTTTGTGGTGTACAAAGGAAACATGATTTAGTACTCGTTATTTATGAAATATGAATACTTTGATGCATCAAGCATTGAAGGAAGGTCTATGGCTAGGGAATTTTCTTTGTGAACTTAAGGTCGTGGAAAAGTGCATCATAACCTGTTACTTTGTGATAATTTGACTGCAAAATTCACAAAGATTTATATGTAACGTGAGTGCACTGAAGGAAGGAATAACCATTTTAGTTGCATGGAAATTTACTTCGCTGGAATAAAATGTTTTCAGTCAAGTGGGAGCTGTAGCAAATTGTGTCTTGCAACATTTTGTATATTTACTACATTGCCTAGAATTAAACTTCAGTGTGGAAGCATCACGGAAATAACAGAGAATTAATGATGTGAAATTGTACTTAAGAAAATATACTTAAGTAAGCCGGTACGACTATACTGGAACACAGTGTATATTAATATGCTGAAATTATACCCGGGAACAGTATAGAGGGGGATGCCAGATTGTTCACAGGATTGACTCTATGGATTGTTAAACCCTGCGAGTTTGATTTTGTATTTGAACTCGGCGCATGACTCACACGTGCGTGCTGGGACCTAATTGTTTAACAGTAATGACTCGGTTAATGACTGTTAATGATAGTGGTTGGTTTAACAAGTCACGAGTACTATCTGAAAATAGATTGAGTTATCTGGAAATTGGAGTCTATATAAAGTTTCCACCCTCTAGTCTCAATATGATTGTGAACGGCACCACCGATAAGGCAGAGGGTAGGCCGAATATATAGCTCCTAGGCCTAGTTTCTAACACGTTCGTCGTGCGTCGACGACTAGAGGAGGCTCTGCGCTCTGCTCCATGCCGACATGCGTAGTCGCGTACAGGATGTGTGTCAACGTGTGCGCCGCTCGCGTTCCCCAGCCCGCCGGAGCGGGCACACCGTCAGCCACGCATGCAGGAACGTCCGGCCGGTGCGTCGCGGCAGGCGAATATACATACTCCGTATTATATATGTGGCCGCGGGCGGTGAACGCGCTCACGTTTCACCTCCTGTTGATAAAGATCAAACACTGACCTTGCATTTCGTCCCAGGTAAAAGAATGGCGCGCGGGCGGGTCACATTCGTCCACAGGCCAGGAGGTGGCTGCACTTGGTCAGCTGCGATCGACGCGGAGCAGGCACAGCAGCGAATCTTACCATATATCACCGCCGACCAAAGTTCCATTTCTAGTTTGGAGTGGTTACAGCTCATGTACCTTGTGCTAGAAGATTAGACCAGCAGCTAGCTCATCTGCTCATGCATGTACCTTGTTAGAAGGTACCTTGTTGTATGGTGTTTGAACACGGACGTTTGAGTCAAATATGAACTGTGGGAGTAGATCAGGTGCAAGTGCAACTTCCTAGTTGCAACAAAATGAACTGTGGGAGTCGAACAGTTGCAACAACGGGAGCCTGTGCCGTGGCGTCCAGTTCCCTGCAGGTTCATCCACGTACGCGCACGCGCTCGTGGCGAGCATGGATGAAGGGCGCCCGCCGGCGACCAGTCCGTCTTCACATACGCGCCCGGGTCATCATTGAGCAACAATTTACGACGTCACGTGATGGAACAAGGAAGAAGATGCCCTGCTCTGCTGCATGCGTACGTAGGATCGATGTGTGTGTGTGGAGTTGATCCACTCCAGACGCTCCCGGCCGCCCTTCACCTGGTCGTGCACGTTGGTGCCCGGCTCGCACTCGTTCCCAGGGAGGTCGTTGCACAATATTGACAGCAGCCGTGACTGGCCCTACTAGTTATTAGAATTTCTTTCATAGAATATAAGAGCACTTCATTTTTCTCTTATACCACTCGGCACCACAGCCGCCACCCGACTTATACCTCTCGGCGGTACAATACAACCGTCTTGTAGCCCTAACCTCCCGGACGACCACACGCAGACATCAAACGTTGCGCAAGATCCGAGGCCTCCACACTCCCGACCGACGTAGCAACCATATCGACCCTCACATTGCCTGAAGGTGAACCAGCTGGGTCGACGGACCCGCTACACGCACATCCCCGCTGCATGCGAGATCGAGGCCATCGTCTCGACGTACCACCATCGTCCGGGGCCGCTTCCCCGACCAACGTGGTGGAGAGGGCAGTGGTGGTGTCGGTGGCAGTGTAGCTTGGCATGCACGAATAGATCCACCCATAGTTGAGAGTACCTAGGGTCCCCGAGGTGAACGCGGCCGGCGGTGGTACAGAAGCAAGCGCGACAGAGAAGGGGGTTCAGAGGTCATGGAAGAATGGATGGTGGCGGCAAGGCATTGGGGATTGGATCCATCTTGCTAGTGTGATACCATGAAAACAAGGGTTTGAAGATAGAATAGGGGAACAACCGTGAGCCCTGGGGCATGGCTTGCTTCATCACCTATACTCACTCCGTATCATAATACCGACTACATACCGAGCAAAACGAATAAATTTATACTCTAAAATAGATCTATATACATTCATGTTTCAAATACCTAAAACATTTTATATTATAGTATGAATGGATTGAGTATATATGTTAGGTTTGCGACTCTTGTTAGTACTAGGTAGGTCGTCCGGTCCGTCTTTGGACCGGGACGCACCATGAATATCCAGAAGGCGGACTGGATCAGCGTCGCGGCTTCCAACCGCCTCCTATCCATTGGTGCTGTACACCACCGTTCACCTCGGGCGTGTTTGGTAGCCCACTGACACCCCCAACCAGGCCTTGGGGGTGCAAATTTTGGCCATTTGGTTCCCTGGAATGGCTCGTGTTCCTGCACTGCACGAACCTTAAAGCAGCTTTGGGTCAGGCCCGATAGGAACGACCAAATCGGCCGTTTCCACTGAGTCACCCTCGGAGCTCTGTTCCTCGTGCAGGGAAGGGGAACGCGGAGCCGAGCTCGTGCAACCTCGGAGATGGCGCGATCTTTAAAAGCGGCGGGCAAATTTCGGTCACCGCCCAGCTATTTCGCTCGCCTATTTCACCCCCTCTGCCTCACCGCCCAAACTCCCGGCACCATTCCCCCCCCCCCCCTTTAAGCTCTCTCCTTTGTAGGTTTTCACACCCGAGCGATGGCTACTCTTTCGGCGGTCGGTGGTGGTCGTCCTCTTCTCCGAGATGTCCTCCTCCTCGTATGTTCCTTCCCCGGCTCTCCGCAGCTTCAGTGTAAGTCCTCCTCCGTTTGTACCCTAGATCTGGTAGTACGTGCTAGTAACTGGTAGATCTGAGTAGTATGTGCTAGTATCTGGTAGATCTTAGTAGTATGTGCTAGTATCTGGTAGATCTGAGTAGTATGTGATCGTATATGCTAGTATGTGGTAGTAGCTTCTGTTGCGGTGCTTCATTGATCTTGTAGTTCGTGCTTAGCTCTTGATGCGGTAGTTCTTTGATGTAGTAGCCACATGATGCTTACCTCGATGCGCATCATCTGTGTTCTATGATCTTTCAGGAGCCAGATCTATCCTCCCCGTCTGTGCTGCCATTGCCCACTCTGCCTTTGCGGTACGTACCGGCGCCTGATCGGTTCGTGCCACCGCAAAGGGCAAAGGAGCCTCATGGGTTCCTCAGGTGTAAGAACGTGCCTATGAAGTGGCCATCTGCATTGTCCACCTTCGTCCGCACTAGGATGGCCGAGCTCGTCAAGGATAGGCTTGATCTGGACAGGGGCATCAAAGACAAGAGTTTGAACAACATTTGCAAAGATGTTCTCCTTTTCTGCTGCGCCATGGTGCCCAACACCCAGTTGTACAATCATCTCAGGAGGTGAAGGTACAGGTGGACACATCTCCGCAATTTGGCACTACTTGAAGGAGTGGAATGGCGTGAGGAGTCCAACACACTTTCCACATGGACGATACGGCATTCCTCAAGCATGTCACTATAAGTTTGCTCAATTCAGCTTGTTTAGTTCTTCTAGCTCTCTACTTGATGTGTCCCGGGATAATAGTTCCATCCTTTCAGGCTCACCCCAAGGACGAGTGCTTCATCAACACGCCAATTGAGAACTATGACCAGATGAATATCATCTTCGGCAGAACGCGTGTGCGGAATCCTCTGGCGGTCAACACGCTCCATCTTGCTCTTAGCTACCTCATGGATCATGAAGAGGAGCGCGTCGCCTACCTTGCCGGGAGTGACACCGACAGGAAGACTTGGTAATACTCCTACTATCGCACTCTCTTCCGGGCGATGGGGTGATGATGTTGTTGCTGCTGATGTGCTAGAAGCCATGCCCTCTATGATGTCCCCTAGTATGTAGAACTTACTAAAACTGTTGCCATAATTGTATATTTTGCGAGGCGGTATACTAAACCCCTCAGATGATGAACTTGTGATGCGAGACGGTAATATTAACCCCTCATCAGATGATGAGGTGCATCACCAGCAGTTGTTGTGCTGAATTTGTGATGGACCATCTATTTTGCTAACTAGTAAGGGCATGTTCAGTTCAAGCATGATTCCCTGAACATTGTTGGTATGTTCACCACTCAGGCAACAAGGTAACCACATCATGGCAGTTGCATGTAACCAAACACCATGAAATTAGCTCTGTGAAACAACTCATGCAACCAAACAACGCGTGGTTAAAATTTTGCACCTAGCCGAACGGGCCTGGCCAGAACATTATTGGCAACCAAACGGGTTGCACAACATGACTTATGCCACGTTTCTTCATGGCCAGGCTGAGTTGGGCCACGGATGCAAAATGGCCAAAATCCGTGCGAGCAACCAAACATGCCCCTCGCTGCTGTAACGAATCTGGGTCATGGCGCATGGCACAACACCGGCGAGCCTCCCAAAAACCCCCCAACGACAACCTAAGCACGTCTCAGCAATCTCTCTCGCCTCTCGGCACAAATCACTACTCCTTAGCTCTCCTTTGCTCTAGACAGTACATTCGACTCTCGAGTATAAATTCAGCCGGCCGGGCTCTCCTTTGCTCTGCACAACCCAGTCCCGCGAAAAGCAGAGAAACGCCACAAGTATGTCGTCGCCGCGGAACTCCGGTCCAGCCACCGCCAAAGGCAGCCCCAGCGACCAGTGCAACCTAGCGTGGCACAGCGCGGGTTGCTGGTTATTCGGCCTGTCGACTGTCATACTCAGCGTGTCATGGCTGATCCAGACCTTCTGCCGGCGCCGCGCTCAGCCGGCTCTCCCCGTGTACGCGCCAAACCCTCCGCCACCGCGTACGCGCAACCTCCGCCACCACCGCCGGCGTGCGCTCTCACCCCGCCACCGGCTCCGAGTGGCGAAGCTTAGTACAAATCGAGGGGGGGGGGGGGCATCGGCCCCCCTCCCACAACTTTTGACTAGTTTGTAAAGAATTTTTTAACAGAGTTTAAATGGAAAAAAATAGTGTGATCACGAAATTTATCGCAGGCAATCACGAACGCGACATAGGAATTGAATGGTAAATCTGTAGTATAAAATGGGATTGACTCGTCTAGTCACAAGATAGTTTAAATTTTCTTGAACTGTTCAAATTATAGGAGTTTGGATCAAAATACTAGAGCAATCATATCTGTAGTGGACACTCGATGCATGCATATGCGTCTTCAGGTTTTGACCGGAAACAGATGTAATCGAAAACTGCTATAGCCGATCATCATTGAGCAAGATTTTGCAACGTCGACCTCGACCGACGACCGTCACAACACGTGATGGAATAAGAAGATGCTAGCTCTTCGCTGCTCTGCATGCGTAGTTGTTGCGTACAGGGATGTGATCCAGAGGGCGGAGCACATTGCTATGTACGGTTCGCGGCTAGCGTTCCCCAGGCGATGGAGGCGGAGTGGAGGACACCGTTAGCCTAAAAGATTGTACCGCGATCCGAAAGCAGCGCTTGGGTCCACGCGTGGAGCGTGCCAGATCCTATGTGCCACGACACGACCCAAAAGAATATGGAAAAAGTCTATTTTAAACTCTGAACTTGTAGAGGTCCGGCGAATCGAACCCTGAAGTCGAAATCCTGGTCATTCGCACCCTGAACTATTGAATCCCGGTCTAAATCAAACCCTGGATCTGTTTGGTGCACTGGAAAAACAAAAATCCCGACCGGGATTATAGGTTACTCTCACTTACAGTGGGGTCCAGATGTCATATTTATCTTCTTTCTCCCGCTCCCGAATTTCTTTCTTTTATTCGATCCCAGATCCAAATACGTCGCCTCCGCGCAGACGTGCTGGCCGGTATGCTTCTCCTTCCTCCGCGGACCAGCAGCCACCGACGATGCAAGCAGCAGTACGGATGTGAGGATGTCCCCGCACGCGCGCAAGCAGCAGTACGGACGTGCAGTGCAGCTAGCTCTAGCTAGCACGAACGCTCACCAGTAACCAGCCCATCTAGCTAGAAGCAGTATGGACGCGCAGCTAGCCACGAACGGGACGGAAAGTGACCGCGGCGACACGGCAGCCGAGTGGGATGAATGACGAGCAGACCCGACCCCGGCGCCGGCAAGCGTGGCTAGCAGGCGTGCGGGTGCAGCGATGCGGCCGAGCGGGAAGGCCAGCGACAACTAGATGGCCAACGAGCACAGGTGCGCGGTTTGTGGACAGCGGCCAGTGCAGCTGCTGCCCACCGAGATTTCCATGTGCGTCGTCGGCCGCTCAAATTAGATTATAAAGTTTAGGGAAGAAGATGAATCTGACATGTGGGTCAATGTTGTCAGCGAGAGTATTAATTTGGACTTTTAGTTTTTTATTTGACAAACAGGTTCAAGGTTTAATTTAGACCGGGATTCAATAGTTTAGGGTGCGAACGATAGGATTTCGACTTCAGGGTTTGATTCGTCGGACCTCTATGAATTCAGGGTTTAAAATAGACTTTTTCCAAAGAATATTGATAGCAGGCGTGACAGGGCACCGGTACTAGTTCCATATCTCTAGGCTTATTAGTGCAAAGAATTTCATAGAATACGAGAACATTCTTTTCTTTCCTTAAGAAAAAGGTAGTCGCTTGATTAAATAGAATAAAAATGACCCAATTTATAAGAAAAAACGGGTCCAAAGCCATGCATTGCCAACCAACCCGAAAAACCGCACAAGCAAGGAAACCCGTTGCCCACACTACGCTAATCCACAAAACGCGACAAAACACACCTCCAGTTTTAGGGCCGCCCAGACCTATACCAATCGGCACCACAGCCACAATGCTGTCCTACACAACCGTCTCGTAGCCCAAACCTCCCAGACGACTGCACGCTGACCTCAAACATCGCGCCAGATCTAAGGTCGTCAACCCGATGTAGCAAGCCATATCGATCCTCACATTGCCTGAAGGTGAACCGTTCAGGTCGCCGAACCCGCTGCCTCATAAGACCGTCGCTCTATGCGAGCTTGAGGCCGTTGCCTCGATGTACCACTACCACCATTGTGAGAGGTGGCGCCCCGATGTCTGCCTCCCCGACCAAGGTGGTGGTGAGGGCAGTGGTGGTGCCGGCGGCGGTGTAGCTTGGCGTGGAGGGAAACATCAACCCGTAGTTGAGAGTACCCAGGGTCCCGAGGTGAACACGGCGGTGGTAGAGAAGCAAGCACGACAGAGAAGGGGCGTCGGAGGTCATGAAAGATTGGATGGTGGCGGCGGAAGACATTTTGGAGATCAAATCTTTCTAGTGTGATACCATGTAAAACAAGGGTTTGGAGATAGAATAGGGGAACAACCGTGAGCCCTGGGGCGCGGCTTGCTTCATCATATATGCTCCATGCACATTACAATAGTGACTACACACGCGGAGCTGCTGCTTAAACACGAATGTTTGAGTCAAACATGAACACACGTTCCACCATACACGGACGCCCGAACCTCCTGCGCGTGTCAGGTGCACGCTGCCATGTCGCATGCTACAAAATCAACTTGGTATGTAGACCAAATCCTACTTTTGGCGGCCACATGGGGACGAGGGTGTGACTGATCCGACCTTCTTTTTGGATCGCGTCATCGCACCCATGATCTAGCTCCGCGGTAACGGTGTCATACCATAATATTACATTTGTAGTTCGGAGTGGTTAAGGGTAGCGCGTGACTGCACTATCCCTCTAGTTTCATATCTAGA
The DNA here is from genome assembly GCA_947311845.1 of Poa pratensis. Taxonomy (NCBI): domain Eukaryota; kingdom Viridiplantae; phylum Streptophyta; class Magnoliopsida; order Poales; family Poaceae; genus Poa; species Poa pratensis. The sequence goes on along the minus strand of CAMZMU010000074.1, from coordinate 56,837,146 downwards.
GGGTCCGCCTCCAGAGCCGCCGCCCCGACTTATATCAGTCGAGACCAGTCTTAGCGTCGCATGGCACATCCTTCTTGAAGCCCTAACCTTCTAGACGACTGTCTGCAGACCTCGAACGCTAGATCCGAGGGCGCCACCCTGATATCGACCCTCGCATTCTCTGAACTAAACTTGCGGGGTTCACAAACCCACTGGATGCAAAGCCCCAGGTCTCCACCCAGAACCATGCAAGGTTACAAACGTGCATCATGGGACCATCGCTGCATGCTAGATCGAGGCCCTGACCAAGGTGGTGCTGGTGGCGGTATAGCCCGGCATGGATGAAAACATAAACTCATAGTTGAGAGTACCAGGGTCGCTGAGGTGAACGCGGCGGCGGTAGACAAGCATGCCGGAAATGCGATGGAGAAGGGGCCGCTAGATGTCAGGGCGTCCAAGGACATGGAAGATTGGGTTGTGGCGGCAGAAGACAATGGAGATTGGATCTTGCTTGTACGATACCATGTAAAACCAAGGAATCTGCTCGAACGAGGAAATCAAAACGCACGCATCACTCCTACAACCACACATATCCGACTGCGATATGCACTACCTGGGACTTTTGTAGGCAGTGTGGATTATGAGCCACAAAATCCCCAATATATCAGAGATTGGAGCTAAGATTTTTCAGTTTCCATGATCACTTCGCGTGAATTGGCGGGAGGGACAGTTTTCTCTTCCAACTCAAGCGCCCCAGCCGCCATCGATCTCCCCGCCCCTGCGCTTTCTCGCCTCGGCGAGCCACCCAATCAGGGAGCACTTGCTGCCGCCGCCTGTTGATTACCCGGTCACGCCGTCCCCATCGCGGCCTCATCGAGCTCCCATGTCCGTCATCGCGTCGAAGAGGAAGTGGCAGGGCAGCCACGTCGGGCAAGTACTCGGACTCTTTGTGGCTACCTTCTAACGTCGGTGCCGTCTATCGGACTGGTTCAGTCTTGGGGGCTCTATTCTGCCCCGATCCCGCGTGACACCGCAAAATACAGTTTTTGGGGAATCTGAAACTGGTTTTACGGTATTGATTTTTTTTTCGATTAACAGGGGCGCACCCCCAGCTCCATTTCATTGAAACGAAACCATAGAGTACGGTACATCAGTTCGGTATTGGAAAACTGGTGTTTCATTTAAAAGAAAATAAAAACTTGTTGCACTTCTTCTTCTCCCTCCCCGCTCTCGCCAACCAGTTATACAAAAGGAACCGGGGCTTCTCTGTCCTCTGCCCCCAAGACCCCGAGCGAAAGAAAAACCCCAAGAAAAGACAAGGACATGGCTTCCACGCTCAAGGTGCCGTCGCCTGCAGGTGGGACCACCAACGAGCAAGTCTGCAATGCTGGGGGCGGTGGAGGAGGCGACGGGGTGGGGTGGCACTGTTGTGAGGAATTTTGGGCCTGTATATAGGAGAGGGGAGCAAATGGGCCAAATACATGGATTTTTTTAGCAAAACTTCACCAAATGTAAAGTGGTTTTAGCTAAACAAAACTCAGGATGGGAGGGGGTGCAATGCCCCCCCCCCCCCCCCCGAAGTACACATAGATTCACCATATTATGTAGCTATTTTATTATATCAGCCTCGTTGATGTTTTTTTTGTAGATATTTGGTTTTATGTTAACTTAAATGAAATCCATACATTATGTATGCACTTGATTTTTATTTACTATACTATTATTACCATGACCCATTATTAGTTTGCCCCAGGCCTCTATGAAAAAAGAAAAGTTAATGTAAAAAACACAAGAAACGAGTACTCAAAAGAACAACATATGAAAATTAATACTAGTAAACCTCAACAATAGATCACTTGATACATTGATGATCACCGTCGCCACACCGAATATCCAGCAACCAGAGTTGTGCCAACCTACGTTGCAGTCATCACTGCCGTTGCTTGCGGCGGCTAGTGGTGCGGGGACCCTTGGCGACGACATAATCTTGGTGGTACTCTCTGCTCTTTGCGGAAGACTGGGCAGAGCACGGGAGAGCCTGACCGGCTCAAGTTTATAGTGATTTGGTTTGGCGATAGCCGAGAGGGATTTTTGTTTGTTTTGTTTTTTAGATGTGCAAAATCTCTTGTTGGTGTAGCTGTTGTGCATTTTGTTTGATACGTGTTTGAGATTTTTGTTGAGGCATGTTTGGGTTGATAGGCTGGTTGTCGTTGGGGTTTTGGGAGGCTTTGCTTGCCGGTGTTACGGTTCTCCCCATTCTTGGTGCTTCGAGACATGCGCCATGAGTACATGACCCAAATTCAACGTGAATGGTGGTGTACAATACAACAGCGAACCTAAATTGTGCGGCGTATCTCATCCGTCCAAGCGCCGCATCCGAATCGATGCGTAGGGATTACAATATACAACTTGATCGGTTATTGTTACGTGAAACTAAAAAATCATAAACATATTTTTATTAAGTAACGCAAACACAATCGTCAAAATACTAATTAGGGGTTACAACGATATAACATGTGCTTAATATTATATATATTATATATATATATATATATATATATATATAGAAGCTCTATTACACACCCTGGGTGCAGAATAAGTAATTCTGCACCCGGTCATCCACCGAGCCGGATGTCTACATGGTTCGATCAAACGCGGTTCGGAGCATGTCGTAATTTTTCTTCTGCTTTTACTACACCGGTTTTCTGAGCTAGCCCACTACCTAGCGCACTACGCACTACCCAATCGTAATTTTTTTTCCTCTCGCCTTTCTAATCCTGTGAGTCCAGCGGCGAGCGGTTTGGGGATTGAAAACTGAGCCGCCGCGGCGGCGAGCGGGTGCGCGTCCGCCGACGAGTGGGTGAGCGACTGAGCGGACGCGCCAGGCGAGCAGCGGGTGGGCTCTTCACTGTTGATGGAATCGGCGACGTCGTGGTCGGTCGGCCGAATCGGCGGCGTCGTGGTCGGCCAACCGAATCGGCAGCGTGGTGAGCCGGTGGTAGCTGTGGGAGGCACGACGTCTTCCGCCGGTCGTGTGCAGCGGCCGCCCGGCGAGCTGTGTCTCCGAAACTCGGTCCGCGTTCATCAGCCTTGCACTGGGTTGGTGAGTTTTCTGGACAGCACCCTTGCGACCTCTTCTCCAGCAAACTCCATCCGGTCTTGCACAGCTACCTCGATCTGCACTAAGTTTTTTTGTTTTCCATCAAGCTGCAAGTGCTGTGTTCGTTACTACTCCTACTACTAGATAAAAACTTTGCCTGCTCTAGCTTTTCCATTACGTGGTTTGTCTATTATTCATGGAGATTGCTTTGCTTCTGCTAGTGTATTTTTCCATGGTTATTCCGTTTGGTAGCAGCACCATCTTCCTCCTAATTTATCTCTTATGTTGCTCTATTGACTCTAGCATGGTAGACATTACAAGTATATTATGTGATGCTTTTGTTTGCATGCTATTTATGCATAGATTAGCTTTGTTGATTTATTCATTGATTCAAATGTGGTGCAATTCCTTGAAGAAAGTAACCTGTATAATACTTTGCACTGCACATACTTCTTAAAGTAATCAAATTGGCGAAGGCATACTATTCTTGAATATCTGTATAATTACTTCATCAGTGCATGGATGGTTCGGTGGCCGCCCGTTCCTTTCTGGTATGGATGATTTATTGCCATCTCGTGGCTGCTTCATTTGTTTCTGCATTTAGAGATGTTCAGCTACAGTGTCCAGTTTTGAAGGACTCACCGAAAGTTTATTTATTTCAGAAATCCATCTAAATAAAAAACTTATTTCAGCTGTACAGTTCTTCTATTTTTTCAGCAATCCAGTGCGTCACTATTAATCAGTTAATCACTAGCTTATTTTGTATCACTAGGAGTAGCTCGGCTTGACATGAGTAATAAGTTCTTATGGTTTCTTGCCATTACTTGTGGATGATGAATTTCAATGCGAAAAATCTGTATTTGCAGCTATGCAAAAATCTCAATTTATATCACTTGGAGCAGCTATGCAAAATCTTTCAATTGCATTGAACTCCAAGCCTTGATATTCCTTAGGTACACATCCGTAGAGCATTTTGCATGCAATTATGATGTAACACAGATTAGGGGTGGGCCTCTGTCAACATTCAGCATCTTACAAGTTGCATGCTTTTCTGTTTCTATTTTGCACAGAAATACGACGATTGATTTGCTTCTTGTTGGTCTGATTTTCTTCCTGTTGTACTGCATTTTTGTAGTATTTATGCACCTAGTATTTAATTGTGCTCATTGTGCATGCTAAAACCAATTGATTACTCTATAACTATAACCATGGCGGCGTGTTGCAGGCAGGTGCCCATGCGGGCGGCGCTGCAAGCAGCATCAGCATCCTCCTTCGGGTAGCGTGGCCAGTGGTGGCAAAGGGCTGAATCGGCATCTTGGTCGAACATTGCAGACCGTGCTGTTAGCTGCCTCGGCATTACAATGAGCGGTGGACGGCCTCAGCCATGTGCCAGGCCCTTACGGCGACGCTGACAGCTGCGCTTTCTTGCCGGGCATCAACTCACCCTGACAATCCTCTCCAGCACTTCCGGCGGACCAACTGTTTACGACAAAGCGCCATAGAAGTTGCTAATGACAGCCAGAATGTATAAATCTTGGAGAAAACTATGTGATTATAGTCATTACACGGAGGGAGGCAGGGAGTTAGCGTGTAAGACACTGACATGATTATATTCCTAAGGTATGTTCTTAGGCAAGGCCTAGGACAACCTACATATAGCTGAATCTGTTCAGCTCAAGCTTTTCCCTAATGCCCTGCTATCACTATCTCGTAACATTCAGTTTGGCAGTGGCAGGAGTTTGTAATCCTTGCTGTACTATGCTGCTGAGCTAAGTTAGTCGCCTACGGCGCCAGTCCCTGTTAAAAAAAAGGTTACACTGGTCAAGTCTGTTCTTCACAGGTTGCTAAGCTAGGGATCAATCGGTGGCGATTTGATTTGAAGTAAACTGTAATAATTGTATCTGTATCTGAAGTCCTGTTTTAGAACGCTCGAGTTTCATGGTTAACGAGTGGGAATCGTACACTTATTTTTGCCTTAATAAGATTACGCCTGTTCCGTACAACTAATTAAATCTGGTTCAATTTTTTGGTTGAGACATAGTGATTATGCACTTGCCTCTTCAATCTTCATATAATTCTCTTAGATTTAGCCCTACTCTTTTTTACATCACGCATGCAAATACGCAATAGACGTGGTCCAACTCGGGTGTCAGGTTCCAGCAAATTTTACGGGGCATTATTTTTTCTGGGCCAACTCGGGTGTCAGGTTCCAGCCAATTACGGTGGCATTACTTTTTTACGAGACGCCGGAATGGAGCGCAGGGTAGTTGCTGGATCGTGCGCACGACCAGCACGTTCAGCCCAGTTTTTTACGTCGCATGCAAGATTCTTATCGCGCGCTGGGGTGGTTCGGCGCGCTCGCTGGTTACGCCAGGCGCGGATCGGAAGGCAATACGGGCTGGGTGCAGAATAACTATTCTATACCCTGGGTGATAAATAGCGCATCTATATATATATATATATATATATATATATATATATATAGCAATATAAAACCATGGGTCTATTGGGATACTTTGTTTCTGATCCGTGGAAAACCTTCAATTTTATAGAAACAATATTTCATATTTTAAAGAAACAATATTTCAAGCGGCCAGTGTCCGGTTTGGTTGCTAAATAGAGACCCACACAACGTATCTTCTCCGATGGGCAGTGTTTACCTCCCCATGGTGATGCAATGGCACTCGCGTCTATGAGTGATACCAAATTCATTGACCAAAGCATAAACAGGCGCGTTTCGCCGGTGATGCAAGACTCACCCACGATCGCTTGGTGCCGAGACGAAATCGAGCGAGCGACCCAAAGCATGTACAGTACTACTTTTTTTTCTTAGATCACAGAACATGTACTACATGAGTTTTGATGCGTGGTTGGGCTCGGCTAGCTAGCGTTTCCATGGGCTGGGCTAGCTTTTACTAGCTACGTATCGCAAATGGGCTGGGCTTCATATTAAATCAATTGCTCTGCTTTCTTCGTCTGATCTCCAAAGGAAAACTAATTTCAGCTACGTACGTAGTACACGATTCTAAAAAAAACTACGTACGTACACGTACATCGGTACATGCATGTCGTGGTGTGTCCTCACCACGACATGCATGTACGAGCCACTGCTGCTTTGGGGCATCGCCGTGTCCAGGGGTGGGTGGATCCACAGCAAGGCAGGCGGTACGTAAAAACATAAGTGAATAAGCTAATGATGAAGGCACTTGTAAAAATATACAGTAGTTACATGCAAAGTAAATCATCCGATCTTAGACAACACATGACATGCATGAAAAGTTAACAATGTGACTTTTAATTATCAAGTGAAACGTATTAAAATAGCCAAACATAATTATTTGAGTAAGGTCATCCCCAAGGCCCACCGAGGCGACGTTGATGCCGCTACTATGGATCTCACCGATATGGATATCCAAAGGTCGTACTCAAACTGATTGCTCTCATTCTATCTTGCAATAATCGATTGCTGCCATTCTATCTTGCAATAATCGATTTTTTGCCATTTGCTCCTGCTTAGTTACTGAAATGATATCAAATTGACCTATACGGCACCGGAAGGGCTTTCGTGGCTGGTCCCGATGGGGATCTGGCACCATATGTCCAACGAGTTTGGTAGTGGTGGCGTTTGGCATCAATTCATCTTTCATGCTGCAATGGTTACCTTCTAGTTAGTCCCTAGATTACAGATTGATGGATGTTTTTTGTACAATTGTCACCTGGTTGATGGCTGTTGCACTCGAATACAGAATGTTAGATATCAAACTGGGTGAAAACCGTTTTTTAGAGATTATAATCAAATAAATTTGTGGAGGACGTCAATAGGTTTCTTGCTTGCCTGATTCCGAAGAACGGTTTGGAAACGGGAGAAAAAAATAGTGTAGCTAAACATGTAGTTTTGAACTGACATTTTTATGTCATGTGAGTTATCATCAAGTCCTATGTCCAAGTGGCAGCATACGAGCAAGGTGTTCAATGTGTTGTTGCCTCTAGGGATAAATCAATTAATGGTTTCTTTATCACATTTGTATGATAGTTTTTCCGTTTACATTATGTATCATGCTTAAGAAACTACTTTGTTTTTAACTTAATACTTAGATATGCAAACATAGAAACGGTCTCGAGGTGGAGTATTAGTCATAGATGCGGTTCTATATATATTTAGTGTAATGCCTAATTAAATATTGACTGGTACAATTTTGTCAATTGGCCAACTGTAAATTGTTGACCCAATAGTCACCACCTCCATAGGAAAGATCGCTACATATGCTAAATCTTTTGAAATGGTCCGTGCTGCGAAAATTTGAAGGACTTCTTGATACGAATTCGGTTTTGTTTCTGGACGTTCTATTAAAATGCAGGCAACGATCTCGAATTACTAGAAGAGAGTAAAAGTGTGAGATAAGGCAGGGAGCCGAACGAGGTTATAGGTTTGCTTTTTTCGGTTGATCACGCCCTATGGCCGTGCTGCAGGCCTGCGAACAACAAAATGGTTCGGCAATGTCGTGCAATTTGGACGTAAAATAAGCTCAGCAACACGTGCCATTTCACATAACGTTCCGATTGTAAATTGCAGAAGCTCGGGAAACACCTCCTGAGGTAGCTTCTCAAATTGCACTGCACATCCATTTGGTGGTGAAAATAAGTCAACATTGAACTGTGCTTTTTCTTCTAGGTTTAAGCGGTCCACGACCTTGAAGCCGCTGCATAAGCCCAAAAGAAGTCAACCTTAGTCTACTGGGAAACAACAAGTAAGAGCAAAACATTAGTAGGATCATCTATAAAGTTGCATCAATTATTGAGATATATACAATTAAAAAAACTGTTGAGATATTCTTCCTCCATTTCAGAAAATAAGTCACACTATTTTTAGGCTGATTTTCATGCATGAGTTTGACCATTAATATATACTCCATTCGATGCATATTAATTGTCGTGGATTTACGACAACTTTATACCAAATATGTGACAATTTATATGGACTCGAGGGAATACTAAACTATATGGATTGAGAATGTATAAATGGTATCGTTGGATTCGTTTTGTAATTTTTTTCACTTCATATATTTCTATAAAAAATTATGGAATATAAGTACAAATCATACTCCAGACTAGGCGTTTTATATTTTGCGACAGTGATGATCACCATATAATGGCTCCTAAAGTCGTTCTGTCGGGCCCACGCTGATCCGTTCTTCCCACCACGACATCGGCAACCGTGTTCTAGCCTCCCCGCCACGCCAACGTACACACTCGCATCGCCAGCGTACGTGCCTCCTGCGCTACCCGCGCCGGCTTACGCGCCACCTCCGCCCTTCCCCTACCCCTACCAGCAGCACAACACTACGTACATCTTTGAGACCGGCACTACCAGCAGCTCTTTCCACTCCTTTCTCACCTTGTTCTTGTCTTCTGCACTATGTTTTCTTTCATTTATCTGCACTATCATGTGTACTTCGGGGGGGGGGGGGGGGGGGGGGGCAACTGCCCCCCCCCCCCACCCCAAATCCAGAGTTACTCTCGACTCCTTGCTCACAATTATTATTTTTCTCTCTATTTCTTGTTCTTCCAAAAGAACGACAACATCATGTGAGTGTCTTGAGGTGTTAAGAAGAAGAAGAATATGAAGACTATCAAGGAGAAGCTATTATGAAGGAGATCAATTTGCTTGTCTAATTTATATGTATGCTTGTTGAGTTGTCGTGTGTTTAGAGCTTGTGTCTTGCTTCGGTTAGTTGTTCGACCTGAGTGGTTGTTGTCTCTTATGTTGTTTTCTTCAAGTTTTAGCTCCTTGCACCATGGGTTCCTAACAGTAGCTACATGGCATCATCTCTCTGATGTTATTCAATAAAAAAGTATCATCCCTACATGATCGAGATTTATACGATGTAATTGCTATGTTTTGTTGTATTTGTTGGGATATGATGAACTGTCACTTTATGATCAGTTTGTGCATGTTATAATATGCTGCTATTTGTTATCATGAATGCTATTTGATAGTCCTACATGCTTCCCTATCTTTGTATTTATTTGGGCCAAGTTTATGTTTAGATCTCCAAGAGAGAGTCTTATATTCGATAGTGTGGGTTTTATATCGTGCAAATTCCTATATCCGAGTGGCAGCATACGAGCAAGGTTCAATGTGTTGTTGCCTCTAAGGATAAAGCAATGGTTTCCATATCACATTTATATGATAGTTTTACCATTTATATTATGTATAATGCTTAAGAAAATACTTTGTTTTTAACTTAATACTTAAAGATGCGAACATAGAAACAGTCTCGAGGTGGAGTATTAGTTATAGATGTGGTTCAGTAACAGTCTATATATATTTAGCTTAATGCCTAATTAAATATTGCCCAGTGTAATTTTGTCAACTGGCCAACTATAGGGGTGGGCGTTCGGTCATCACCGAAATTTCGGTCTTTATTATTCGGTGTTTTAGAAATTCGGTCAGAAAAATCTGAGACCCAAAATTTACTCACAACATTGCAGTACCAAAAATTTTGGGTACCCGAGATTTCGGTCTATATTTCGGTCATGACCAGATTTAACACATGCATACGGCTGATGCCTGATAGCGCCGCCTGTTCCCCTGCCCGCCGCCGGTGTGTGTTGTCGTGCTGGGAGTGCGGTCGGTGGTTCCCAACACACTAGGGTCTTAGAAGACACGCCGTGGTCCACAAGAACCGGCGGCTCGCCGCCGTTTTGTCTCCTGCTCGATCGATCTAGGGTTGGGGGAGGCTGCTTAAGGAGAGTGACGATCCAGGGAAGGGAAGGCCACGAAGGAAGAGGAACAGTGAGGAGGAGGGCGGGAGGTGGCCTACCTGCACGGCTGCGCGCGCCGCCGCCAGGGTCTACTCGTGCGGCTAGTTGCCTCTCGTCCTGAGCTCCCCCTGTTCGATAGTTTCTATTCGGGAGCGAGTTGGGAGAAAGAAAGTCTAGGATGGGCTGGTTTCTGTTCAGGAGCGTGAGGGAAAGTGAGCTGCTCTGGGCTGGGCCGCTCCGTTTTGGGGCCTAGAGACTAGGTGGGACGCTCAGTAGCACCTAAATCGGTCGCTTCGGTCTATTCGGGTTTGCCAGATTTCTTGCCTGAATTTTTAAACTAATTTCGGTCTTTTTAATACTACTCCCTCCGTTCCAAATTAGATGTCTTTCATTTGTCCACATGCGGATGTATCTATACTTGTAACATGTCTAGATACATCCGCACGTGGACAAATGGAAGACATCTAATTTGGAACGGAGGGAGTAGTAAATTTGCACGTGCAACACACGACTCTACTTTAAATCAATGCACACAAAAGCACGAAAGTGTAGTGAAGCCAATTTACTCAAAACATGATGATTAATTCTATATCTATTTTTCTCTAATCAAAGGGATCCAAGAGGTTTAATTTTTGCAGTTTGCTCGACCTTTTTTATAGCAAGATGTTTATTTAAGTCAAGATACATAATAATTTTTTAACATACATGAAGTTAGTTTTTATGTCATAGGTATGGACAAAATACCCAAGGGAAGTTATCATATATTTGCAAATTAGAAGAGAAAATCCTTCAAGATGTACAATTACACCTTATAAGCCATTGATGATTAGCGATGATTGATAGCAAACCCATGGTGTACACTATTTAATTTTGCTCCAGATTTTCCAGCACCTAATTAAAGAACACACCTGAAAAAGAAAAATATTACTCCTATATGAATATCTATTTGGAAAACTTCACAGCAGAATAGTCGTAACATCTATGAAGAATCAAATAATCCATCGGGTTAAATAGCATGTTCTTGCCTCCCGGTAGCTGTGGGCATGCTCAGGGAAGGTGTATGTTGATGAAGTGGAAAAAAAATACTTTGAAAGTAAGGTCAAATATGCCATGAAGTGGAGAATTACTATCAGTCAGTTGAAGAATAGTAAACGCTCTGCATAACACAAGCTTTTTCTCTTTAAATTGATTTATCGAATACTTTGCTTAGCAAGGTAGTTGGTCCCGGAAGAAGGATTGGTGGCACAATATTTATTTCTTTATTGGAATAGTTTCCTGGTTCATATTTGTAAGTGTCCCAGCGTTGCCTGTTCAAGCATGGGCTGCTGCTCTTCGGTGAGCATCAGAGACAGAAACAGTAAGCCAGGTGAACTCAAGTAAATGAAATTGTGTTGTTGGTTTTACGGAACGCAAGAATACATCTCGCCGTACTTCTCTCTCTGGTCCCAAATCAGAACAACTTAACAATATCTAATACATGATCCGCAACAAATAAGAGATCAAAATTGAGAGAAACGAAATACATGATCCGCAGCTAAAATACTGAGCTAATAAACATTTGTAAAACATAACAGATGATCATCAGATCAACAATTCTAAGTGATTATGAGGAAAAACAACTCCCCAAATTGTTATCAAGCTATCCGGCAAGGAAATCTAGTGGACCAAAACTTGTATCTCAGACAAGCTAATCAACTTATATCCCCAAATTGCACTCAGAATATATTCAGTCTGAACAACGACATTCATTTTGCGACGAACAAAAGAAATTATTTCCGCTTTGATTGATAACATGATATGTATTATTTGAAGACTCCGTGCCCACTCAAACTATGGGTTGCCTATTATAATCTCAGCTATCTTAGAGCTTACTTCAAATCAAGCCATGGAAGGAATAACGTCAGTGTTGCTTTAGGAAGTACTCGGATATCCAAAAGCAAAACATGCGAGCAAACTGCAAATGCAGAGTACTGCCAAATTGCAGGCTTCGGTGGGTCAACTTCTGTCTGAAACTCTGAATGACAAGATTTAAGAACTGATTCAGAAACATTGCTAATTATCGAAGTACAACTGACTTATGTGTTGCTGAACATATTTCAGAATGGCCAACTCGACTGGAGTATTCAAGACAAGACGTTTGGAATGTCATACAATCTCCTGACTTTTGTTGTATCATGAATGGAGGAATAACATTAGCTTTTTATTTTTTAGTCACAGAGCTGCAGAACTACAGAGGAAATGTGAGTATTAACCTCTCATATTGGAATCGTCAAGGACTTAGGAGGAGGAACTTTGCAGCTTCATTAGGTGAGATCATGTCAACCTGCTAGACGTACAGACTTCATATCAATCAACCATAGTTCCACAGACCATGAATCTTCAAAGCAGAACAAGAACTGAAATCAGTAGAAGTGGGAGAGGGCAAGATTACATACCGCACTTGATTGCCGAGCAGCAGGAAGCACTCCAAGTCCTACTTGAGCGCTGCTGCAGAACAAACCAACCAACTGTCGGAGCATTCATCCTCAAAGTGCATGTGCTTCAGCGACGGCGGTGCTGGGCTACTGCTCGACGGATGGACGCATCCTCCTTGGGCTGATGCGCAAGAAAGAACTGATTTTTCTTGAGCTCTGCCAAGCGCACCCGGTCCAGGCTTCGCACCGGCTTCCGGGCTTCCCGCCTGCGCAGGGACGCGGTTCAGATCGGCCGAATCGGGAGCGAGATTCTTGCCCGATTCGCGCGGGCGGAGGGGGCTCACCTTGGGGCGCTTCGGGGGAGGCGTGGAGGCGGATGGGGAGCCCAGGGAAGAAGGGGACGTGGAGGCCGGGCGCTTGGCGGCGGAGCTCCGGCGAGTCTCCACCATGGTGCCGCGTTCGCTGGAGGCGTGGATGTTAACAAGAGGATTGTTCCGCGAGAGCAGAAATAAAAGAACAAAGGGGTACGGGGCAATTTAGTAGTATTATGTGATTTGGTGGGAGGGCAAAACGGTCCAAAACGGACAATGTTGAGTTGTCAAACATTGGGACGATCTGGGCCGTTTGATCAGATATTGAAGGGCTCAGATTTAAAGTATCCCACCAAGACAAGTTTGCTCTTTTAATAGTAGTATAGAAGTATAGATGCTACCCAAATTTTTGCCGGTTTTTTCGGTCTCGGTCATTTCAGTTTCGGTCTCGGTTATTACGGTTTCGATTTTCGGTAATCGGTTTTTGTGCCCACCCCTAGCCAACTGTAATCTGCTTACCCAACAATGTTCTATCTTTACGTAGAGATGCCTCTAGTGAAACTATACCCCTAGCCCATCTTTTTACAGTGTTTACAATCTCGTTTACTTGATTTTCACCATCACTCACTCGCAAGTCCCTTTTGAAATTTATTGTACTTCATCAATTTTCTGAACACTATACGTTTAATTCTTAAAACTAGCATGACGGAAAGTTTGACAACCTTACTGGACATTTGGATACAAGATGGTTTTATGTTTTGTGTGCATGTATCATTAACTTAGCTGAGGACGTGATATTCTTATTGGTTCGATAATCTTGTTTTTTATTGAGATAAATACTTGCTGCTCCTATTATCCGATATCATTCTTTCCACTTGGAGATTCCAACAACTTTCATAAGAATGAAGCATCAGAACTATCATATAAATCAGCTTACGATCGGGAAAAAAAAGTATTGCATTGCCTTGGATCAGTCTTGTTGCCATAGTCCACCCTACGGGGCTCAGAAAGGCCCAAACTAACCAAGTAAAAAAAGGCCCAAGTCTTAGGGCCACTTTTTTTTTTTGGAATTATGCTTATGCATAAGCCTGTTTATAAATTTTGATAGGGTAGAAACTCCTAAAAGCTGAATGGAGACTTTTTTGTTTTCCCAAAGTTTTGATTTATTTGCTGTTGAGTTGTGTATTGTCTGTAATACCCCTAGTTTTAAATATTCTAGATAAACGAAAATCTCATGTGTACAAAAGTAGAAATATTCCGTTCGGTAGATTAGCCCTACGTAGGTGGTTTGAAGAAAACGGATCTTGTTGTAACCGGACCACATACTGACGTAATTCCTCCGCTTCTAAATGTAAATGTTTTAGCTACTCCCTCTGATCCGTTATTACGGTCGCTGAGAAACAACGTACGTAGCTCAAATCGGTAGCACAACCCACGAAACATTTTTCGCATCGGAGGGAGTATTACACATGTTAATTAGATACAGACTAAAACGAGTATACAGACATATAAAATCGTGTCTACATATATGTAGATAGATGTGAATATGAAAAAGGCTAAAATATTCTATATTTAGTAACGAGCGAATGCGTGTGTAACCCTACGGCGTGGGTTATGATATAAATCTGAGCCTAGCTTGCAGCGCCCGCCTCTCCGTATAGCCAGCAGTACTAGTTGATCCCGGACGCAGAGATTCTACCACCTCGTTCGGCCGCTGGGCTTATCTGCAGTTCTGCACCGTCTACTAGTTTGAGATGTGTGCTTTTCATTTTGCAAAACACAACCAGTACAAGTTCATCTTCGCACCCATATGCCAACCGAGCTAGACACTCCTTGTGCAGGACAAGTTGTCCTCTCACCCATCATCCTCTTTGTTTTTGAACAACTGAAATTTCATTGATTAGCAACATCGTACATATACAACCGTGCATTGCAGCACAGTAGAAAGCTCAGCTACATCTGCATTGAGACAAGAGCTATTGTTTGCACCTAAACATTTGAACCTGGGAAGGAAATTCTGAATCTGAAGTGCTAATCTAGCTTGATGGTGTGCTCGGAAATTGTAGTTCATGTTGACATGATAAACTCTCGTAGCATCAAAGGTTGGAGAAGTTGCAATATATGCAAGCTGGGGCCTGGTGTCCCAATATGAGCCTGGAATTGGATAGGTGATTTTTAGATAAAGAGCTTTATTACTCAAAAGTTTAATTATTACACCCGGCCTCTGCATCAAAAATACACACGGCCGTAATCCATCGGAGAAAGTAAAAGTTATGCAACAATAGGCGAATTACAATCATCAAGAATAAAGTGAAATGCCTATGTCATAGGCAAGCTCGACTGCCTATGGAGGTCCAATCCGGCGATCAAGCGGCCACCCATGTTGTGAAAAAATGTCCCTCGCCATCTCTTCCAGTCGTGCACACGCCTCCGTAAAGAGGTCTCGAAATCCCACCCGTTGTAAGGTGGACCACGTACGGAAATACTTGTGCAACGGTAGAGTACCTGCATATGAGACACATTTTTATCATTGAAAAGCTTGTCATTTCTACTAAGCCAAAGCGACCATATAACGGCAATCGCTCCTACACTAATAACCGTTCTAAACTTTTTATTCCCATGCAGCCAGTTGCCAAAAACATTGGCAACAGACTTGGGTGGATATAAGTTAGACGCTATTTGGATAGCTGACCATATAGAACACGCGAAACTACACTCGAAGAATAAGTGTTTTATTGTCTCATGTTGAGGACAAAACACACACTTAGTAATTCCATGCCAATTCCGTTTGACAAGGTTATCCTTGGTTAAAATGACACCCCTACGAAGATACCACGAAAATACTTTTCTTTTAAGTGGAATCTTCATGTGCCATATTTTTTTATTGTCATCGATTGGAATATCAGAATGCACAAGCACCCTATACATAGAATCTACTGAGAATTTTCCATTCCTGCATAAATTCCACCGAAATTCATCGGGACCTTGTGTAAGTTGGACTGAGTCCAACCGTGCCAGCAAGGCGTTCCAAGAATTTAATCTCGGACCAAATAAATCTCGTATGAACGTCACATTGGGTGATGAGCACTGCATAACAGTGGCTATGGTATCCCCTTTCTGTCGAACAATATTGTATAGAGCCGGATATTGCTCCCGAAGGGTGGTGTTTCCTAACCATTTGTCCTCCCAGAATCTAATCTACGTGCCATCCTTAATATTAATATGCCAAAGCGAAAGAAATGTTTCTTAGTCGCCATTAGGCCGGCCCAAAAGTGGGAGTCACCAGGTTTCCAATACACCTGTGACACCGCCTTTGTGCCGATGTATTTTCTTTTAAGGAGTGTTTGCCAAATTCCATCTTCGGTTAGCAACTTAAACAGCCACTTCCCTAGGAGGGCTGAATTCTTGATACAGAGATCATGAATACCAGCCCTCCTTGATCCTTTGGTCGACAAACAACATCCCATTTAGCCAGTCGATATTTCTTTTTCTCACCATCCTCTTGCCAAAAGAATCTTGATCGGTAGTAATCCAATTTATTCAAGACACCTTTTGGTAACTGGAAGAAGGATATCATATACAGTACCATGTTTGTAAGTACCGAATTAATGAGAACCAATCTTCCACCAAGGGACAGTAATTTGCCTTTCTAGCTAGACAACCTTGCTTGTAGACGCTCCTCAACATGTCGCCATTCCGCATTAGTCAATTTCCGATAATGTATTGGTATGCCCAAATACATTATAGGAAACTGACCCTGCTCACAACCGAATATTTCGGCGTACTGAGCAGCTGCGTCCTGTGCATCACCGAAGCAAAATAACTCACTTTTATGGAAATTGATTTTTAATCCTGATAATTGCTCGAATGCTGACAATATTAATTTCAGATTCGTCGCCTTATCAAGATCGTGTTCCATAAAAAGAATTGTATCGTCCGCATATTGAAGTATAGAAAGTCCCCATCGACAAGATGTGGAACTACCCTTCAATCTGGCCATCCGCTTTTGCCCGTTCAATCATGATGGTCAACATATCAACCACTATATTAAATAGTATAGACGATAGAGGATCACCTTGCCTTAAACCTTTTTTTGTTTGGAAGTACCGACCGACGTCATCATTGACTTTAATCGCCACACTTTCCCCACAACAAAGTTACGGATCCATTCGCACCACTCGTCGAGAACCCTTTCATTCTCAGATTCTGTAATAAGAATGGCCACTTTACTTTGTCATAAGCTTTTTCAAAGTCGATTTTGAAAATTACCCCATTAAGTTTCTTCGTATGCATCTCATGTACTGTTTCGTGGAGGACCACGACCCCATCCAGTATATTCCTCCCTTGCATAAAAGCAGTTTGGGTAGGTTTAACCACATGATCCGCTACAGAATTCAACCTAATGGTCGCTACTTTTGTAAAGATCTTGAAGATAACATTCAGGAGGCATATAGGCCGATACTGTTGGATCCTTTCAGCCGCCTGAATCTTAGGCAACAAAACGATTTCCCCAAAATTAAGGCGAAAAAGCTCGAATTGTCCAGCATGTAAACAGCTGAATAACTCTAACAAATCAGACTTAATGGTTTCCCAAAAATGCTGGTAAAACTCAGCTGGGAATCCATCAGGCCCAGGTGCCTTATTATGCTCCATTTGGAAAACAACCTTACTTATCTCTTCTTCAGAGAAGGGCGCAATTAGCAGGTTGTTTTCCTCCGGAGTAACTTGGGTAATATCATCCGTTCGTGTCTCGTCAAGAGTGAAGTTTCCTTCCTCCGGAGCACCGAACAGACCTTTATAGTAGTCCGTAATATATTCCTTGAGCTTGTCCTGACCCTCGATCAGGCCCTCATCCTGATGAAGAGAATGAATAAGTTTCCTCCTATGTCTGCCATTAGCGACATTGTGGAAGTATCTCGTATTCGAATCCCCTTGCAGAATGAATTGGGCCTTAGACCTTTGGTACCATTTTAGCTCTTCTTCCCGCAACATATGTCCCACCTGCACATTTGATTGACTTTTTAATTCAATCTCTTGTACAGATAGAGTGCGTATTTCTGCTAGTTTATCAAGCTCATCAATAATGGTACACAAGCGCTCTTTTTCTTTTTTTAACATACCAATTGTGTGCCTCGCCCATCCACGGAGGAATTTACGCAAGTTGCGCATTTTGATATTCCACCTTTGGATTGCGCTCACATACACAACTGGTTGCGACCATATCTTTTTAACCAATCATCAAAACCATCCCGCAACAGCCAACCTAATTCAAACTTGAATTGTGACTTCACAGGAGATATTAATGTCCCAGTGGACAAAAGTATGGGGGCGTGGTCCGAGAAAGCCTCAATACGCTCCAAAGCACGTACCGTTACTAATGGATATTTTTCCTCCCATCGGGAATCCATCAATACTCGGTCCAGCTTCTCGTATTTCGGCTCAGGAAGACTATTTGCCCAAGTGAATTGTCTCCCCGTCATATGCACCTCTCTCAATGACAAGCTATCAATTACAACATTGAACAAATGAGGCCAATGAGTATCGAACCTTCCTTTGCTTTTCTCGTGGCGGTATCTAAGAATGTTGAAATCCCCACCTATGATAATAGGGTACGGGTTATCTTTAGCTAAGTTAACCAACTCTGTAAGAAAAGCCGCTTGGTATTCCTCTTGGGCAGCTCCATAAACGGCAACTAAACTCCAAATAAAGTTATCGGATTTGTTACAGATGTGAAACTTTATATGAAAATCACCAACCGAAACGTCCAATAACTGCATGGTATCTGTTCTAATGCCGTGAAGCGTACCCCCCGATCTACCGCGAGGGGGACAAGAGTGCCAAGTAAAATCCACTCCACCTGACAGGCGATCAAGAATGGTACTTGGAAAATCTCGTCTACCCGTTTCCGAAATTGCCAAAAAATCCAACTTATGATCCCTTACATGATGTGCAATATTTAAATGTTTAGCCAAGTCACCTAGACCTCTGCTATTTTCAAATATGTCATTCATCGGGTAACCGTTGGGGATTTTGTCTTTTTCGCATTTCTTCGCGAAGATTGATTTTTCTTAATTTTATTTTTAGCAGATTTGGAATGCCGACCGGAAGCATACAGGTCATCGAAAGAACCCAGCCCGGCCTCATCCATATCCACTTCCGTAACCTCTCCTACGAGATGTGAAAGAAGCTATCCATCTATTGGGTCATTCGCCTCTTCATCATCTATAGGTGAGGTAGTCGGCTTACTCGAAACACTAGGAGAAACCCTACGACGGTCGTACTCTACATGTTTCAAGACATTATCCGAAAGCACCCTTTCATTTTCATTTTTTCCTAGACAGACGCCTACCGCCGACAACTTAGAGGATAAAGTAGACGGTGAAAAGGACAAAAATGAATGTTTGGGTTGGGACATACCAGCACCAGGAGTAGAGAAAGCGGCGGCTTTGCGACGCATCGCCTTAGCCATCGAGTCCTCATCCGCCGCTGAAGCGCCGTCCTTTGCCGTCAGGTGACGTCCACTGCGCCTAGGAGTCGTCGTGGGCCGCCGACATCCCCCCTCAGAAAATGGCACAATGGGAGAGGGCGAAGGTGATGTAGCAGCCCTCTCAACCACTGTGCCCGGTGCGGGCGACACCGCTGCCGCCGGTGACAATACGTCGGAGGACAATGGTGATGTTGAGTCCTCCTCCGCCAAGACACCGTCTCACGAATCGATCTCTCCAAAGCTATCCAGCATTGGACAGCCAAGGGAGCCCACTAGAAGCTCGACAGGCGCCTGAATCGCATCGACTGCTGAAAGGACAATGATGTCGCCTAGAGGGGGGTGAATAGGCGATTAAAACTTTTCCGGTTTAGGCTTGCTAATTCCGGAATAAAACTAGGTGTTTAAATTAACAAGCCAACAACCTAAATAAACTAGGCTCACCTATGTGCACCAACAACTTATGCTAAGCAAGACAAGCAACAAGGTGATAGCAATATAGAATACTTCAAGCACGAAGGCTATCACAATGTAAAGTGCATAAGTAAAAAGCTCGGGTATAGAAATAACCGAAGCACGCGGAGACGATGATGTATTCCCGAGTTCCTCCTTGAAAGGGAGTACGTCTCGTTGGAGAGGTGTGAGGCACCACAAAGGTCGATCTCAACGCCACAAAGGCTCACCCTATTCTCCGATGAACCGCACCACAAAGGTTTGGTTCACCTTCCACTATCGGTATTCCTTCGAGGCGGAATCCGGAGCCTTTCAACAACAATCCGAGGCACAACCCACAATGGATTGGGGGCTCCCGAACGGCTTCAAGTGACCACACAAGGGTCCAACCACCACAAAGGCGTCTAGGGCCCGAAGACCCAAGAGTAACAAGTTCACAAGATTTCAACTTCCACGAATCCTCGTGGAGAGCACAAACCGATGCAACGAAGCAATGGCAAGAGCACAAGGCTCAAATCCTTCACTCTCAAATTCCAACAAAGCAACAAATGCTTATGGGGGAATAAGAGAGGAAGAACAAAGAGGAGATGCACAAGAACTCCAAGATCTAGATCCACTAGGTTCCCCTCACTTAGAGGAGAGATGGATTGGTGGAAATGTAGATCTAGATCTCCTCTCACTTTCCCTCAAAGATATGCAAGAATCATGGGAGGGATTGAGAGGAAGGCAAGCTTTTCCAAAGGTCAACAATGGAGGAGAGAGAGGGGAAAAACAAGCTCAAGAAGTGGGGAACCATTGGGGAAGAAGGGCCCCTTAAATAGGTTCCCCAAAATCCAACCATTATGTGCAGAAACGCGTCGGGGCGGTACTACCGCTGGCCCCAGCGGTACTACCGTCCCCCTGGGAAGTCAAACAGGTAAAACAGGCTAAAAACGGGTTCCAGGTAGCGGTACTACCGCCCCGGGCAGCGGTACTACCGCCCCGGCGGTACTACAGCTTCCGGTACCGCCGAAAATGGGCCTCGGGTGGCTCCGGCGGTACCGCTGGCGGTACCGCGGCGGTACTACCGCCACTGGTAAAAACTGCAGAACTACCGGCACTAAAACGGGCATAACTTTTTCATCCGGACTCCGATTTCGATGATCTTGGGCTCGTTGGAATCGTAACGAAGAGCTTTACAAGATTATGCAGAGAAACATCATAGTCCAACAATGGAGGATAAAACCAAATGGGGAAAGGTTAGACCTCTCGATAAAAGAACAACCGATAAGACCTCCAAACCAAAACCGCAATATGTTTCTCATCCGGACTCCGTTTTCTATGATCTTGGGCTTGTTAGAAGATACTCACAAGCTCTACAAGATTATGCATATACACATCATAGTCCATCATGTGAGGAGGAAACCACAAGTAGAGAGTTTGACCTCTCTTAGAAAAGACAAACCGGTAAAACCTCGAACATCAAAAACGCAACAAGATATTCGAATGAAATCCGTTTTTTGATGAACTAGAGCTTGGTATGGGGATGAACACAAGCTCTAAATTCTCACATGGATAAAAGCCAAATAAGAACCAAGAAAGATGATATGCCAAATATGCAAAGGTTTGAGCTCTCCATAAAGATGCGATCAAGTTACTCACTTGAGAGCCCCTCTTGATAGTACGCCATCTATCCTATAACCCGGTCTCCAAACTAACAACATGAGACCGGTAAAATAGAAACCTATCAAGATCATACCTTTGCCTTGCGCATTCCACTTGAGCTAGATGATGACGATCTTGATCTCTTCAAATGGACCACCTTTCTTGATTGCGCTTGCTAGCACATGCTTGATGAAGACTTCTCCAAATGCTCCCCCATACACCATTATGGGAGAGCCTCGCTTAGCTCTGTCTTCATGACTTCACTTGCGCTTCATATTCTTCTCTTGATATAGATGATGGCTTGGAGATAAACATGAAGTTCACTCAATCTTCTTTTCCAAGCCATGCTTGCAATAAGCTCAATTCTTCACATGACCGTTCTTCATATAAACCCTTGAATAGAGCATTGGTCATCATGTAATCTTCTAGAGTCCAAACATGAACTCCAATCTTCTTCATGGAAAAGATCTATAAAGATATCTCAATGCAAACATTAGTCCATGAGGATTGTCATTAATTACCAAAACCACGCATGGGGCAACACATGCACTTTCAATCTCCCCCATTTTGGTAATTGATGACAATCCCTTTTACGAGGGTTTATATAATGAATTAAGCAACCATGCAACACAAAGAGCAAGGACAAGAGCAAGAAAGGCAAATGCTTAAGAACGAAACTAAAGCAAGAAACCAAATTCCCTTAAACCCTCAAAACTTCTCCCCCATTGGCATCGATTGCCGAAATGGGAAGAAAAATTTAGAAGGCCAATATAGTAAGAGCTCCCCCATACCGTGTGCATTTCTCATAATATGAGTGAAATCAAATGCACATATCCAATGACGAATAGATGAAGGGAGATCAAACTATATCAATGATCCAATCAAAGAGAAAGATACTTCGAAGAAAGAAGCAAGCAATCAAAAGAATCCAAAAACAAAGTTCTAAACAATAAGAGGGAACTCCCCAAGGTACGTGCACAAGGTAGGATTTGCAAAGCAATATGGAGTGCACAACATGGAATCCTCACTCCCTCCTCGATCATTTTGAACAAAAACACGTGCAAGAGAGCATATATAAAAAGAGGCAATACAACTTGCAACAAATAAAATGTTGAGCAAGGAGCGGCAAAAAAAGGATGGGTGTGAGATAGAAAGACAATTTTAGGAGACTAATACAAGGATGAGCCAAAGCATCAACATAGTCTTTCAAAAGAGTGGCACATAGTGCATATCATGTCTTTCCCGTACCCACACACCAAAGAAGATATAGCAAATAGCTCCACAAGCTTATTAAGATGAAAAAGTAAACCAAATAAAAACAAAGCTTGTGCCATTTAGAAACCACCAAAGAATCAAAAGCAATAAGAGGTGGTCACTAAAGAATTGGAATACCAATTAAAGATGTAACTATTCTCATGTGTATAAGTTTCTAAGTAGACACCAATCACAAAGATATAAGTCCACAAATAAACATGTACACACAAAATAGGTACAAAGGTAAAGAACATGATATCCAAGAGGAAGTCATAAATACACCAATAAGATTTTTGCTTAAAAGCATAGCACAAAGCTCAATTTTATCTTAAAGGGATATAGATGAACTTCCAACACATACTCATCATAGCATCAAAAATATCCACAAGGGATAAGGTGATAAATGGGATGCTCCGAGAAAGATAACAAGTATCGCAAAAGGCAAATGATTTTGAAAAGCATCAATATTGCATATGTGAGACATAGAGTAGAAAGTGCTAGATTAACATATATGGGATTGATGAATCATGAAAATGATTATATATATATTCCCCTTGATATGTAATCATCCCGGCTTGCCCACATTTGCAAAAATTTGTTTTGCAAGAACCAAATGAATTGCAACAAAGAGATTCATGCCATGAAACAACCTACACAAGGTTGAAAGCTAGAAAAGTATGCATGAGGTAGATACTTGTTACCGAGATAGCATTGGTGATGTAGAAGATAAGAGTTCACGATCATCCGAGCTTGGCTCCAATAAGCACATGGTGACACACCTTCCTTGTAAATGAGACAAGCTTCCAATGCATCTCAAATGTACCTAAAACAAATTCAAGTACAAAATGGTACCCAAACTCATTGGGTCCAAAGTAGTTAGAGCAACTACAATACATAGGACAAACTCCACATAAATATGTGCATATTGATATGAAATTGAATTTCATGCACATCTTAGCCATTTAGGATTTGATGGAGTTTATCCTATATATTGGATCAACGAAAGTAAGCATGCCATAAGATATACATAAATAAATATGCATGCACAAGACTTTCAAGAACCAAAGAGATACAATTTGGACAAAACACCAATTAAACCAAAAAGCACACACAAGTGTGACAAGAAAAAAATTGTCCAAATTATATCAAAATCCCAAATCAACACATGATTGAAGATACCACTTTGAAAAGATACCAATGAAATAAGATACCAATTGATGAAAATCATCAAGGAATAAACCAAACCCTCTACACTTTTCATGATGGCACAAAGTACCAAGAGAAAATGTTTGTCTTCCAAGGAGACATGTCATCGGGATCAAATATCAAATGAAGACAACTAATGTTCAAAAAGCATATAGGATTGCTCCCCCAAGATGTGTGCATTATTTATGATTTTGCATTTGAATACAAAATGCACACAAATGGATCATCACTCTCCATATATTATTCAAACACTAGTCATGTTCAAGAAAGCAAGATGCAATACCAATTTAAAGAATGTGTTTTACTCAAAGTAGGATAGCTTCCCAAAGAATAGTGCATTATCAAGAAGTATGACTTTTGAATGTCAATGCACAAGAATTGGTTCATTGCTTTTCCCAACAAGAAAGCAAAAACAAATTTTAAGTAGAGCAAAAGGATCCAAAAGATACAAGGAAGACAAAAGAGTTAGATCAAAACAAATCCTTGGCAATCAAATAAGGCAATTCAAAGCAAGAGCCAAAGTGAATATGATCAATATATTTACCACAAATATGATTATCACTTGTCAAGACAAGTAATGTATGGAGATATTTCTCGGTGGTGGATTGCAAAGATATATTCAAGATCATATTCACAAAACATAAGCATATGGCAAAGGATAGGAATTAAAAGCCATGCTTAGATAGATAGAATTCTTGATAGCTTCAAAAATCACGCAATATGCAAAGCAACTCCAAGGAGTAGCTTGAAGCAATTGGTTTCCCAAAGAGATATATGAGAACATATTTAGGGAAAGCCATATCAAGAAATTCCATCACAAACAAGATCCAACGGTGAGAGGCAAAAAGCATTTAAGCAAAAAGGAACTTGTTTGAGAAACATGCCACAAAGGAATAAGATAATGAAGAATATCAATTCTAGGTGGCAATACCTCACATGTTCACATTTTCTAGGCTTGTAATATGCACATAGCTTATTACTCCCCCATAATGTGATAATCCATTTTTTTAAAGCAAGAGGCAAACAAAACCAACTCGAGAAATTAATGGACATTATAGAATTTGAATTTCTCATGAGCATGACATACCACATAGAGAATAGATAATATTGATATATCACACTAAGTGGTATTCCTCATGTACACACATTTTTAGGTTTGTGAAGTGCACGAAGCATATCACTCTCCAAAAATGGAATAGTCCATTAATCTCTCAAAAGAGAGCCAACAAGATAAGATATCAAATAAAAGCAATAAGGCTCAAACAAGTAAATGGTGTGCAAACCAACATACACATACTTGATTTCTCAAGATAAGTAAGTAGAGAGCACAACACATACAAACACTAGCAAGGTACAAAACCAAACACATGCAAGGGTGCAAGCAACTTTCAATGTATATATGATTTAAATAAAAGTTACCGCAAGGAGGAACATTGGATATGAGTAGAACAATATAATCCAAATGACTTGGCTTGAGAGAATATAATTGATGAAGATCCCTTAATTCTTCATGATGTAGCCAAGTCTCCAATGCCTCCAACAACACCTATTGATCAAGTTTTAGCTTGTTGGTCCCCAACCAAGTTGGGTCCTAAGAGGTTAGTCACAATAGGCTTGGCAACCCAAATGGTTCTTTTCTTGACACCACTTTGAGTACCAACATATTTGGCAAACACATTGCCAACCTTATCCTTCCGAAGAGAATAACATCATCAATAATAATGGGGTTGGATAAGGTACCATTTGTGCATGAAGAAGCAAGGTGACCCTTCTCACGGCATAGGTAGCAACATCGACTTCCTCCTCTCTTCTTGTTGGAATCTTGACTTGAGGAGGAGTAGCTTGATTCTTGGGAAGAGGTTGTTCTTCAACTTGAGGAACTTGAGGCTTCTTCCCTTGTTGCTTCTCACTAAGAGCCTTCTTCTTCAAAGGGCAAGATCTAACA
This sequence comes from Poa pratensis, assembly GCA_947311845.1. Lineage (NCBI taxonomy): Eukaryota > Viridiplantae > Streptophyta > Magnoliopsida > Poales > Poaceae > Poa > Poa pratensis. The sequence goes on along the minus strand of CAMZMU010000074.1, from coordinate 56,811,591 downwards.
TGGTGCCCTTCAACTTTGCACTTGAAGCAAACAATCTTGGCCGAATCTTTAACTTGTTCTTGGCCCTTGTTCTTCTTGATAGACTTGGACTTGTTCTTGTTATTGGAGTTGAATCCAAGTCCACTCTTGTCATTGGGGCGTCTTTGAACACTCAACATATTGTCAAGTGTGGACTTCCCAACATGACGCTTTTCCAAGTCTTTCTTCAAAGAAGTGACTTGGGCCTTGAGCTCATTTAGTTCCTCTACATGGTTAGTATCAACAAAAACACTAGAGGAAGTAGAAGCTTCATTGTTAGAGCAACAAGGCAATGAAAGTAATTCATCACAAGATGTAGCAATATTGTGAGTGGATGAATCACTAGGACTAGCACATGGCAATAAAGCATTTTAGTAGAAGTTGTGCCTTTGTCCACATGAGGCTCACAAGATGTTACCTTTGTAGAAATAGCCTCATGAGCTAACTTTAGCCTAGCATGGGATGCTAGAAGATCATCATTAGAGCTAGAAAGCTTTTCATGACTTTCTTCCAATTTCCCATACTTGCTAGATAGCAACTCAAGTTGAGCCCTTAGCTCAACATTCTCCTTCAAAATAGATGCTTCACAAGAAGTGGAGTTAGTAGCACAAGCATCATTAATATTAGAAATGGAAGAAGACAATTTGGCAAGCTTATCATTCTTAGATAGTTGAGTTTGGAGTTGATCATGAGACTTGATAAGGAGAGAGTGTTCACTTTCTAAAGCCTTGTGAGCTTTGTCAAGTCTCTCTATGTCCTCACTTAGTCTAGCATTGCCAACACCAAATTCAACTTTTTCCTTTTTAAGCACTTTATATTTAGCAAGGGCATGATCTCTTTCCTTAATGATTTTAGCAATAATAAGATCATTAGACTCATCAAGAGATTCAAGTCTCTCTTCAAGAGACCTAAGCTCTTCTTCTTCAAGAGAAGCTTTCAAGGAAGCTATAGTAATAGAGTCATCTCTCTCAATTTGACATTTCTCATCAAATTGACTTTCCAAATCCTCAATAAATTCCCTACTCTTAGAAACATAATCAATGATTTCACATAGAGGAGGGATAGCTTTACTACCTTTGGGGAGAGCACCAAGTACCATCTCACCCATCTTGGTTAAGGATTCAAAATCAAAACCTTCTTCATGAGAATCCTCATCCTCATCATCACAATTTGGATTTGAGGTGGGAGACACCTCGGAATCCTTAGCCATAAGGCAAACATGATTAAAGAATGAAGATGATGAATAACTTGAAGCACCATTTAGGTCCATGTCTTGTTCCAACAAATGTTGGGATTCCTCTACATTGTTAGTCATGCAAGTACTAGAGGATATGGAAGCATTGTTTTCATGGCAACAAGACATATGAAGCATATCATCATGAGATTTAGTTAAACAACTATTACATGATATGCAAGGACTATCAACTCTAGCATGTATGACATTTGGAGTGCTAGAAGAGTTTAAGTCCAAAGATAGAACATTGCAATGTGATAGAGAAGAAGTATAATCAATAGTAAGTTCACCATCACCAATGCAATTTCTATCACCACTCACCATATCATTACCTTGTGACAAATCACATGTTGGTGAAGTGGAAGAAGTTGTGAACTCATCACGGCCGGAGGTGGAAGGAGAACAATCATCCTCAATAATTTTGGACACTTCATATATATCTTGAAGCTTGGTCCAAAGTTCATGAGCGTTCCGAAAAGGCATGATTGACGCAAGAACTACATCGCTCAAAACACATATAAGACCATTAGAAACTAGAGTCTCGAGATGAGAGTTTTCCTCATCCTCTAAAGATAATTCTTGAGAATCCTTTGGAGGAGAAAAACCCACATCCACAATCCTCTTAATATAATTTGGACCCATGGCCCTAAAAAGATTAAGCATGCGAATTTTCCAAACATCATAATTTGTGCCATCGAATATGAAAGTGGGATCGTGCACTAATTCCCTAAACGACATCTTTTACTCTCTAGGCGGTAAAGCCCAAAAAGAGAGCCCAGGCTCTGATACCAATTGAAAGGACAATGATGTCGCCTAGAGGGGGGGTGAATAGGCGATTAAAACTTTTCCGGTTTAGGCTTGCTAATTGCGGAATAAAACTAGGTGTTTAAATTAACAAGCCAACAACCTAAATAAACTAGGCTCACCTATGTGCACCAACAACTTATGCTAAGCAAGACAAGCAACAAGGTGATAGCAATATAGAATACTTCAAGCACGAAGGCTATCACAATGTAAAGTGCATAAGTAAAAAGCTCGGGTATAGAAATAACCGAAGCACGCGGAGACGAGGATGTATTCCCGAGTTCCTCCTTGAAAGGGAGTACGTCTCGTTGGAGAGGTGTGAACCACAAAGGTTCGACAACCACAAAGGTTTCACCCTCTTCTCCGATGAACCGCACCACAAAGGTTTGGTTCACCTTCCACTATCGGTATTCCTTCGAGGCGGAATCCGGAGCCTTTCAACAACAATCCGAGGCACAACCCACAATGGATTGGGGGCTCCCAATGGCTTCAAGTGACCACACAAGGGTCCAACCACCACAAAGGCGTCTAGGGCCCGAAGACCCAAGAGTAACAAGTTCACAAGATTTCAACTTCCACGAATCCTCGTGGAGAGCACAAACCGATGCAACGAAGCAATGGCAAGAGCACAAGGCTCAAATCCTTCACTCTCAAATTCCAACAAAGCAACAAATACTTATGGGGGAATAAGAGAGGAAGAACAAAGAGGAGATGCACCAAGAACTCCAAGATCTAGATCCACTAGGTTCCCCTCACTTAGAGGAGAGATGGATTGGTGGAAATGTAGATCTAGATCTCCTCTCACTTTCCCTCAAAGATATGCAAGAATCATGGGAGGGATTGAGAGGAAGGCAAGCTTTTCCAAATGTCAACAATGGAGGAGAGAGAGGGGAAAAACAAGCTCAAGAAGTGGGGAACCATTGGGGAAGAAGGGCCCCTTAAATAGGTTCCCCAAAATCCAACCGTTATGTGCAGAAACGCGTCGGGGCGGTACTACCGCTGGCCCCAGCGGTACTACCGCCCCCCGGGAAGTCAAACAGGTAAAACAGGCTAAAAACGGGCTCCAGGTAGCGGTACTACCGCCCCGGGCAGCGGTACTACCGCCCGGCGGTACTACAGCTTCCGGTACCGCCGAAAATGGGCCTCGGGTGGCTCCGGCGGTACCGCTGGTGGTACCGCGGCGGTACTACCGCCACTGGTAAAAACTGCAGAACCACCGGCACTAAAACGGGCATAACTTTTTCATCCGGACTCCGATTTCGATGATCTTGGGCTCGTTGGAATCGTAACGAAGAGCTTTACAAGATTATGCAGAGAAACATCATAGTCCAACAATGGAGGATAAAACCAAATGGGGAAAGGTTAGACCTCTCGATAAAAGAACAACCGATAAGACCTCCAAACCAAAACCGCAATATGTTTCTCATCCGGACTCCGTTATCTATGATCTTGGGCTTGTTAGAAGATACTCACAAGCTCTACAAGATTATGCATATACACATCATAGTCCATCATGTGAGGAGGAAACCACAAGTAGAGAGTTTGACCTCTCTTAGAAAAGACAAACCGGTAAACCTCGAACATAAAAAACGCAACAAGATATTCGAATGAAATCCGTTTTTGATGAACTAGAGCTTGGTATGGGGATGAACACAAGCTCTAAATTCTCACATGGATAAAAGCCAAATAAGAACCAAGAAAGATGATATGTCAAATATGCAAAGGTTTGAGCTCTCCATAAAGATGCGATCAAGTTACTCACTTGAGAGCCCTCTTGATAGTACACCGTCTATCCTATAAACCGGTCTCCAAACTAAAAACATGAGACCGGTAAAATAGAAACCCTATCAAGATCATACCTTTGCCTTGCGCATTCCACTTGAGCTAGATGATGACGATCTTGATCTCTTCAAGTGGACCACCTTTCTTGATTGCGCTTGCTAGCACATGCTTGATGAAGACTTCTCCAAATGCTCCCCATACACCATTATGGGAGAGCCTCGCTTAGCTCCATCTTCATGACTCCACTTGCGCTTCATATTCTTCTCTTGATATAGATGATGGCTTGGAGATAAACATGAAGTTCACTCAATCTTCTTTTCCAAGCCATGCTTGCAATAAGCTCAATTCTTCACATGACCGTTCTTCAATAAACCCTTGAATAGAGCATTGGTCATCATGTAATCTTCTAGAGTCCAACACATGAACTCCAATCTTCTTCATGGAAAAGATCTATAAAGATATCTCAATGCAAACATTAGTCCATGAGGATTGTCATTAATTACCAAAACCACGCATGGGGCAACACATGCGCTTTCAACTGCAGCACCCGTACACGAGGTAGGTTGCGGCGCAACAGTCGACGACGTCGCCTTCAGAGCACATCCTCCACCTAGCTCGGTCCATCCTGGACCGGAGACGCCAGCCCGTCCAAGACCACGGCAGGCTGCAACGCCTGGGCGTTGGATAGCAGCCCACCGCCGGCCTGCACCGCCGTCGGTCTCGCCACATGCTGTGGCCCAGCTAGAGAAGGCCCCTGCGCCACGGCCAGCGACGCCATCCCTGCTTCGTCTGCTGGCTGGCACTGCACCTGCGCGGTGGAAGGTAGTTCGACGCCGCACGTGCTGGGCTGCTCCTAGAGCTGCTGCCTCCACTATGCTATAAGATCGGCTGAGCACCATGCATGGTTGACTCCTTCCACTTCCGAACTATTTCCTTTGCCCAAGAAGTCTGAGGATATGGATTAAACGGCGTGACAGCAACTCCCTGAAGACTGTGAGACGTGGAGGTGCCATGCGACTGTCCTCCTCCCGTTGCCGGGCTAGGATCAATAGCCATGCTAGAGGGCATGTTATCTGAAGCTCCCTCGTCCCACATGCTACTAGGACCGTCTTCCTCCATCCCATTGTCGTCGGAGCCCCCCTTTCCTTGCGCTGCCACACAAACAGGACAAAGTCAACCTCGGAGTGAAGTCCGCACCCTCATGCCTAAAGTGAATCGTAGCCCTTGAGTCACAAAACTCCATCAGTGGTGATGAACGGGCCCTCCTCGTCAGATGCTTTGAAGCAATCGGGTCCCATCATGCCCACCAAGATCCGGACCACACCACGCCGTCGGAGAGCAAGCATCTCCACATCAATAGTGGCGCCAATGAGAGTACCTACTGCCCACAAGCCCCAGAAGTGCCTCAAGGGATTTGGCACACAGTGACGTGAACCCAAGTCTGCTCTAACTCCAACTTGTGATGTACATCCTCCGGCTGCCACTTGCTGAACACTAACTTAGTATCCTGAGAAGGAACCCCGAGCTCAATGCCATCAAAGCGCGCCAAATCCTCCTTGGACGGGAAATTAATCGTGTAGGAGCCAACCCCATTAAGATCTTCCCATCGCCACACCTTGACAGGGCACAGCCGCGCACCTGGGATTCCACCTATTTTGCGGTGCGGCCGTACCTTGCACCACACGAGAGCCATGGATCATCATTAGGACCATATCAGCCTTGAATAAATTATCTGGAAAACTGAATGAACATCGTATCTTTATGCCCCTGGCCAGCAACTAAAGTAGTAGGCTTGGTAGCTTCAGGGAGGGACACATGGGTATCGGATGCTTCACGTTATCACAGAGTAGCAATAGGCTTCACGGGACAGTCCTTTGTTGCATGCGTGTTAACTGCGCACTTCAGCACCAAGCCTTGGGCTTTTTAGTGGTTTGCACAACAGTATCAGCAGCAGCCACTATTAGAATGACACATCAGATACCCCTCTATGGAAACGGCAGGCGTTAGGGCGGAGAATCGCGCTTTCCGCGTGGCCAGTACGTAAAACCTGACCTGGGCCGTGCTGGCCCGTCAACATAGGTAACGGAGAAAGTATTAACTCCATTACCCATATTGGCAACGGTCTTAATTCTAGCTCCGTTTCCGATTGTGTCTATAGCAACAGAGACTTTTGGGTGTCCGTTTCCAATGGTGGACCGTTCCATCTCTTGGAATTCGAAGCGAGGCGAGTAACTGCTATGGCGTAGTGGCGTAGTGGCACGCGCACATCCATCTCAGTACGCCACTTCGCCGCAGCCATGGATACTCCTAGCAACCTCGGGCGTTCGCCGCAGCAGTTTCCCGCTTTCGCTGAATTGGAACGGCGTAGTCGTGCTGGAGGCCGTCGCGCAGAGGCACTGGCAATATAGGGGCCAGTGCCCTAGTCAAATGTTAGCCTCCCCGTAGCTAGCGCGTCAACGACAGGAGGGTGCCTATGCCGCCGGAAGAGGATGCGGGGATCCTCGGGCGCCCGCGACCGTAGCGCGCGCGGCGGAGAGACGCTCGTCCGCGGCCGCCTGGATGGAACCGCGTCATCATCGGGCAGGCCGTCGCGGAGCGACACTGGCAATATAGGAGGCCAGTTCCATGGTGAAGGTTCGGCTACCCGGTGGCTGGCACCTCAACGCGGTCGGTGCCTTGCCGCGGAAAGAGTTGAGCTGCTTCAGAGCCGCCGGCTCCTCCTCCCGCGGAGCTGCGCGACGATCCTGCTACGATGACGACGAGATGTGGGAGGGGCACACGGGCGGCGATGACATCATCGGCGAGGAGCCGCGCGACGACACGGACGACTACACGGCTCTCTGCTACGAGCAGAGAGACGGCGGCGAGGAGTAGTTTATAGTTATTTATTTTTTGTTCTTCAACTTCAATACAAGTAGAGATCAAAAGCCCAGTGTGTCAGTGAAAAAATCAAAGGAAATCGGTAGTGTATGAAACTCATGGCTGACTTATCTCCTTTGAAAAACAGATGTACATTTCGGTGACACTGTATAAAAGCCGGGTCCTTAGCCAAGGTGCGCTTGTCGTCGGCATATTGTTGGTACACAACAACTATGCAATGGATTTGTAAGTTTGTTATTCTGTCTTATGTTTTTTTTGTGTTGTATGTCCTTTATGCTAGATGTATAGTGAGCTAACATGGAGTCATATATTCTCTCTTTGCATTTCAGTGACCACTTTACAAAAGAGGCACCTTCAGTACATCAGCACTCGCTTATTGCACTATGTGCAGAGCATGGTGCGATCCGTTTAGCTCATTTAAATGAGCTAACTACAAGGTCGGGACAAAGCGGCGAGTTGATTATATTTTAGCGACACCGTCCAAGAAGAAGATTCAATTCATGAACTCTAACAGCAAGTCATGAAGATAAATTAAGTTGGAAATGACAAGGATAAGTTTAGAGAGGCATGACATAGATAGATTTAGCTAGACATGTCAATGATAGATTTAGAGAGTCATGACAATGAAGATAAGTAATTGGTTGTCTTGTGATGCAATGTATCGGTGACATTTGTTATACCTTATGAATGAATTTGTTAGCATTTTGTGCTTCTGCTGTGAAATTTTAAATGTCCAGTGCCAAATCTATTCTGCTCTAGCTTATGAAGAAACCTCAATGCAAACGAGCAGAAACAGAATCTCATTTCTGATGTCTAGATACATCGGCAACGAGACTGGATGCAACCGTAGCAATACATCAGCCTCATCGGTGACGTTTTTTAGTCCGTTGCCGATGAGAGCCTTCACATCAGACAGGGTCGGGACACGGACCTTTTTTCCATTTCCGATGGGCTTTTTGGCCGTTTCTGATGTGTCGTTCTGTACTAGTGAGCTACCCTTCTTGCTCCACTACAATTGGCGACGGCGCTACGGGAACGGCCACCTGCTGACCAACGGCCGGAGTAACATGCTGCCGCTGGCTATTGACCACTGACCCCTAAGGCCACTTGCTGGTACTGCTGCTGCACCCCAGCCACGGTTGTTCCAGGTCCTGTAGGGCCATTGTTGTTCCTCTTCTTCTTCCGTCGCGGAGCCGGGGCGTTGCTCCGAAGCAAGCTAGCGGGCGGCTGCGCGGCAACTGCGATGGACTGCCCTTGAATCCCGGCTCCGAGCTAGGGGGTGCGAAGGTTGGCGGGCCGGCAGTGTTGCCGAAAGCCGTCCCACGCCCACGAGCGTGAGCTCTAGGCCGTGGCCATGGCCCAGGTCGGCGGACCTCCATGGCCGACGGAGGGCGCGGCCATTGGGGGCGACCCGAGGCTACCTCAGCGATGGAGCGCGTCAGAGAGGTCCAATCGACGGGCGAAGCAAGGGGCGTGATGGCGGGGGGAAGGCGAAAAGGAGGGCGGCGAAGGATCGGTTGATCGTGGTTGCTGTCGTGAGGCTAGAGGTGACCTAACCCGATCAGACCTCCACAACCCCTCGAACCAATGGCCAAGATGCGCCCATCGAATCGACGGTCCACACACGCATGCACCATGGGCCCACATGTCAGTGGTGAGGAATTCGAATTTTCGGATCCATCTTCTCCTCGATCCGCACCTTGTCTGCGCCTGCTCGCCGCCATCCCCTCACGGCGACGATGGCCGAGGTTGACGCAGTCCGGCGGTGGCAGCTCGGGGAGGAAGTCACCGAGGCATGGCGGTAGCATGATCCGAGGGCGAGGAAGAGGCACGCCATCCCATCCGCATTGCGGGTCACCGCAGCGGCCGCCGACTGTGTCCCTCCCTTGGAGCCCACGCGCGGCGCCGCCGGCTCGATTCTACTGTCAACGTCCTGCACAAGAAAGGAGATTATGTACCTTGGTTTGCGTCGGAGTTCGCCGGAGTAGAGCATTCCAGAACCGAAATGCCGGCGTCGGGTAGCCCCACTTCTCCAGAACTCCTCCACTATTTCCCCTTTGATTTTTGCGGTCGCCGGACAACATCCCTCGAAAAGATCCAGTCCTCGCCAGCACCTCCTCCACCGCCTCCGTTGGAACTCTATCATCATCGACCCCGACGGCTCTGCTCCAGTCGCCCAGACACGAGAATCGCGAACCCAAACCCCTCGCATCCCACGCCGCGCGCCAAAGTTTGCGGCGGCGCCGCCGAACGCAGACGGCGGTGGATCCCCAGCGGCTTCCCAGAACCTGCCTGGCAGCTGCCGCAGGCGCGCGCCACGACGGCGCATCACCGGCTTCTCCGCATCGCGCGCGTCCATCTGTGCCATGGTACTTGTGCGGCTCCTGGATTCCCCTGCCCCCTTTTCCTCCCTTTGCAGCCGCCTTCACGGATAGGTGATGATGTAACAAAAGTGGTCGCAAATTTCTATGACCGGCTACAGATTGCTTGCAGGCCATCTTTTTTTGAAACGGGGCAAAGCTTTGCCTTATATTGATATAGGAGGAGCAAACAAACACGGCCTAGGGCAAATTAAAAACAACACGGAATAAAAAGAACTAAAACAATCAACCAACACCGTCTAGTCTCTTAGAGAGATAGATTGTCATATCTTTATGTAGCGGTCGCTTCTAAGCAACGATCTTAGCTAGCGTCCTATCACTAGCCAGAATCCAGTCCTTGCTCTCATCTTTGATCTTCTGAATGAGAGTCGATGGCATCGAGAAAGTGTTGTTGAATACTCTGGCGTTTCTTTCCTTCCAAAGTTCCCAAGTGATCAGTGTCACTGCTGAGTTGAGACCCTTAGAGTGCGCCGTGGGGGACTTGACGGCCGCTTGCCAATAGTCAAGGACGTTGGACGCCCAGTTCCAAGGTCCCGAACCAAAGAAGGCAGGAGAGCCAGGAGGCAGCCGCCTGCCAGATTCGTCTTGAGTATCTGCACTCGAAAAGAATGTGTCTTGCAGTTCGTTTTGGCATCTGCACAGCTGACAGAGAGGGTGTGAGGCCAGTCCCTCTTAGCAAGACGGTCAGATGTCCAAAGCCTGTTCTGCACCACTAGCCAAGCAAAAATCTGCATTTGGGGGGAGCCCAAGTCTTCCAGACCAGGTTGTTGAAGGAGCAAGTATTGGATCCAAAGAATTGTGCTTTGTAAGCCGACCTGTCGAGTATTTCCCATTCGACGTCAGCGTCCAAGCGATGGTGTCAAAGGTGGCAGGATCCAAAGTAATACCCTGAAGAAGATCCCAAAGGTTGACGAACTGCGTGATGTGCTCTAGGGTGAACTCATGAACGGCGATATCTGTGACCCAGTTGAGGTTGGCAAGGGCGTCCTTAATGCATCGCTTTTTCTTAGATGCCTGAAAGATCTTTGGGGCAAGTGAACTTGGATTGGTCCCATTTAGCCAGGAAGAAGACCAGAAACTTGCAGTGAGCCCATCCCCGATAGTCATGCTTGTAGCAGCATTAAACAACTTCCTATCAGAGCCGTCATTTGGAGTTTCAAGACCCACCCAAGGTTTTTCAGGAGCCGTCCACTCAAACCATAGCCACCGCAGCCGAAGGGCCCTTGCAAATTTTTCGAGGTCGAGAATTCCTAAACCCCATCGCCTTGGGGCGGCACACCTTTGTCCAGCTCACTTTGCATTTCCCACCAGTGACGGTGTCACTTGCAGTCCATAGCATAGCCCGACGCAGCCTGTCAAAAACTGATTTTATAAGAGTAAGCCTAGCCGCATGAGAAAGACGATTGGCTTTATAAATTGAAAGTTTGTATTTGAATTTGCCGTAAATGAAAGCATAAGCCATTGATCTGTCTTTAGAGGGCAGGATAAGAGGGTGCCCCAAATGGGTAAAGTGATTGTCAATATCAGGAACTGGAAAGATTATTTTGATTTTTTCTCTTCCCTGCAACGGAACATTCTTGCTAAAAAGGATTCCTGACTTACTCCAATTAGGGATTTGACCCGAGTCATGGCAAATTGGCTAAGAATATTAGATATGGTGTGAGCCTCCTGCGTATTAGCTTTGCCAGGCCAATCACCTCACAAGTATTTTACTTGGACCAAACTGTCCAGCAATTCACTCCTTGATGTTTGCAGACGATCTGATTGTTTGTGGCAAAGCTAATACGCAGGAGGCTCGCACATATCTAATATTCTTAGCCAATTTTGCCATGACTCAGGTCAAATCCCTAATTGGAGTAAGTCAGGAATCCTTTTTAGCAAGAATGTTCTGTTGCAGGGAAGAGAAGAAATCAAAATAATCTTTCCAGTTCCTGATATTGACAATCACTTTACCCATTTGGGGCACCCTCTTATCCTGCCCTCTAAAGACAGATCAATGGCTTATGCTTTCATTTACGGCAAATTCAAATACAAACTTTCAATTTATAAAGCCAATCATCTTTCTCATGCGGCTAGGCTTACTCTTATAAAATCAGTTTTTGGTTCTATACCTGTCTACTACATGTCCAACATCCTTTTCTCCAAGAAATTCTTAGCTAAACTCACAGGTGTACAAGACGACCAGACAGGGATAAGTCTTTGCCTCAAAGCATGGGCTGATATTTGCACGGATAAAAAGGTTGGGGGGCTAGGCATTAGAAACTTGCAAGCAATCAATCGAGGAGTTATCCTCTCAGAAGCTTGGAGATTAGCAAAGGATCCTCATAGCCAGTGAGCACAAATTCTCAAAGCCAAGTACCATGACGACACAACAATATGGCGAGCAAAATCTAATATGCCCACGTCAGCTTTTTGGACTGCAATTTTAAAGGTACGACCTCTTCTCATTTCAGCTTTTGTTTATCAAATTGTAGATGGCAATGGTTCTGTATGGAGCACCCTTGGTTTGAAGGTTGGCAAATATATATGATAGCCTCATCATACAACCTCAGCCTTTTAACTACCCTGCTCAAATTAGAGACCTCTGGATTTCAGGGAAAAAGTTTGGAACGTAAACCTCATAAATAAATTGTTTTCCCCTGCAATAGCTGATTCAATAATTCACACTCCAACTATTTGTACCGCTGGCCAAGATATTCTTGTTTGGAAGCTTACCCCTACAGGATTTTTTTTCATCCAAAAGTGCATACAAACATAGCTTTGCCAACCTTCAGCTTCCTTCAAGAGAGAGACCGAAAACTGTGCCACCACAAATTCTTGCACTGCTCAATCAGTTGTGGAAGGAGAAGCGCATGGCTCCAAGAATCCAAACCTTCGATTGGAAACTTCTTTGCAATGCACTTGCTACAGGTAAAAGGGCAGGTATGCACTCTAAATACATTAGTGAAAACTGTGCAACATGTGGGAATATAGAAGATGAAATGCATCCCTTTTCTTATGCCCTTTTGCAAAAGCAGCTTGGTATAGCTTCCCCTGGTTTATCAAAACTGAATTCATTGCTCACAAGCATAATACAGTCCGACAAATGATCCAAACACTTCTCTCTTCCAATCATCCGCAAATAAATGTTGTCTCTCTATTACCTATCTATGGTGTATTTAGAAATCTCGAAAACGACAACCGATTTTGCAGGACAACGAGATCTCCTTCTCATGTATTTGCAGAAACTTCTCATGTATTTGCAGAAACAACGGTAATAATGCAGGGGACGAGTCTGGAGGTTGCAGCTCGGACACAGAGCAACAATGTTGTCAGCTCATCTGAATCCAAAAAGTCTGTTGAGGCTGAAACTCTCTCACAAAGACAGGACCATTTGAAATGCAATCCATATATGTCCGGGCAAAACAATAACAAATGTCTCTTACTTTCCAGGACCTGTTATTTATATGAGCCCTGCTATACATACGATACTTTGTGTACGACATCCGTCCGACGGTTTCCGACGGCCATCCGATAGTATCAACGCATGAAGCCTCACCGCAGGATTGAAGTATCGGACAAAAATCGGACATGCATCATCGTACCTACAGCAATTGGTATATTTATACAATTTGCCTAGCTCTTTGTATAGATGCATCATGGAATCCAGGCACTGAAGGTCATCCCACAGTTGCAGGTATTGGTATATTTATACAATTTGCAGGTGATCGGCAGTGCTCGAAGCTATGCATTTCGGCTATCTCTCCACCGGCGACATCAGCTATCCGAGCTGAAGCATTTAGCATGATGCTGGCATCCAGGATTGCGGAACTGCTTCATCTTCAGCAGGTCACGTTTTTCACTGACAATACGACTCTTGGCGACGGCTTTAGCAGCAAACAAGCCCATTCTTACCCCTGGTCGGATGGCTAAACCGAGAGCCCTGCTGGTGACCTACACCGTGCCGTCGACGTCCTCGGTCCTCTGGCTCCTAAGCGTCGGCGTTCATGCCGCCCGGCCTGAGGTCGTTCGACCGAGATCTGCTCCGTTCGCGTCCGTGTCGGGAGGGCCAGCTCCTTGCCGCCGCGTTCGACGACTTGCTATTGGGCGTCGCCTCGATCAGCGTTGCTGCGTTGCGGGAGGTGCTCAAGGAGGTCGTCGCTGACTGCTCCGCGCGTTGCTGCTGCAGTCACCTTGGAGCCGAGCGCTTGTGTTCTTGTAAATCTTGCCGACCTGCTCCGCCTCTCTACGACGGCCGAGATGCCGCCGCCCGAGCATTTGGTCTCTGCCCTGTATCCTCCTCTCTCGCCGTTTGGGTTGCCCGGTTTGGCATTAGCTAGCTGGGCTATGTTGCGGACATGGGCATGCAACTGAGAAATAGTAGAAGGGAATTGCCTGGTTTGTTAATGCTATACGGGACTGCACCACAAATTTGTTCTGGTCTGCTTGCTGCATTACCGGTGAAGTTGGTTACATGTTCAGTCCGGTGGGTTAGCTCCATGGTTCTGTTTTTACTTTTTATCCATCGGGGTTGTTTTCATCTTTTGAAAATTAGTCCGTATTAGTACATGCTAATGATACAATCGATGGATCCAATTAAACACTGTGGAGTGCATTATGTTTGGTCAAGACCTTTCAATGTGAATATGTGCATTATGATTTGGGGCCTAAATGCACGAAGGGCTTGAGCTGGGGATGATGCCTTTTTAACTGACCGTTGCTCTTTCGTAGCTCACTTTCCTAGTAGAGTTAAAATTAATCATTTCGCAATTGCGTCTTATCATCCTTTGCTTGGAAAGTTGTAGATCTTTGTGTTTTGCCTATAAGTGTGGTTGTTATTTTCCGCTTATTATAAATTGTTCTTGTAAGTTTTTCCGCTGCTCAAATGAATAAAAAGAAATGAAAAGACGCAGTACACTGATGAAGAAGAGCTAATTTTATTTAAATAATACACGAAAATTATTTAATTCCAGAAATAATACGCGTTTTAATTTTTTTGCAAAAATAGGATCCCGTCGTCATTGTCAACGACGACATTGGCCTGTCGTCCTTGACGAAGACGACAGGTGCCTTGTCGTCTTTGGCGAAGACGACTAGTGGCGTGCGTGCACAAATACACGCCACTGGTAATACTACTAGTGGCGTGCACCCACACATACACGCCACTAGTAACAGCCCAGCAGCTCACCCGTGCCTCTCGTCCTTGGCAAGGACGACAAGGTCGTGTGGCTTCGCCAAGGACGATGGGATCCTATTTTTGCAAAAAAATTAAAACGCGTATTATTTCTGGAATTTAATTAATTTAGTGTATTATTTAAAAAAAATTAGCTGAAGAAGAAAGATGCATTTGTTCGTGAAATAATATGATGGCACCTTTAAAAAATGTTTAGTGCATTTTTTCATGTCAACAAACATGCATATAGCTATACACACAAATTTCACACATCATATTTACATATAAGGTCAAAAACTATTCAATGTGTAATCAATATGTACCAAGGCATGGAACTGTTTGATAATGACATCCCACGCAAGATCCTTCCACACAGTAAAATTGAAGCCGCAACAACACATGTGTATAGTTTTCGTGGTAAGTATTATTAGAAGATTATTTATCCATATACTGCTTGGACATGTCTACCGTGTGTAATCAACAACCTTGTCGCGGGTCTCACTAATTAGGATGACCGTAGCAACGCAGGGGCAGTTTGCTAGTTACTATAAGTTCAGCCGGCGGGCTCTCCTTTGCTCTGCACACCCCAGTCCCGCGAAAACAGAGAAACACCACAACACAGAGTATGTCGTCGCCGAGGCTCTCCGGTCCAGCCCGCCTTAGGCAGCCCCAGCGACCAGTGCAACCTAGCGTGGCACACCGATGGGTGTTGGGTCTTCGGCCTGGCGACGGTCACCATCAGCCTATCGTGGTTTCTCTATCCTCTGCCCCAGACCTCGCGCAAAAATTAAACCCTAGAAAACACAACGACATGGTTTCGATGCCCAAGGTTACCGTCGCATGCAGCTGGGATCGGCGGGTTGGCGACGGTGGTAATCTACCTCTCGTGGCTGATCAAGACTTTCTGCGGCCGCCGCGTCGCTTCCCTTCTTCCAGTCGCCAACCAGCCCGCACCGACATACTGTGACGCATACGTTCCAACCACGTCGTTCCCATACCCGTACAGCTCCGAGTGCCGAAGCTTAGTACAAGTCAAGAAGGGAGGCACCGGCCGCCCTCCCCAACTTTCGACTAGTTTGTGAAGAATTTTTGGAAAAAAATAGTCTCCCCTCCGTCCTCAAACATTCCTATTTTTCTTTTCGGCCCCTTAGGTATTTTGGTCAATTTCCGCCACTGCTAACACAAAACCTACATCTTTGACTTGAGCGCTGATGGCGAGGGGATCGGGCAGCGATTGTGGCTAACCCCGATTGAGTGGGTTTCTGCACAATTATGTGAAAAGTTGATTTGTGGATCTTTTCTTTGAAAGCTTTGAACCCTCTCCATCCTTTCTCACCATTATTGTTCTTGCTTCGTTTAGTTTATTATTCTTCCTGTAGTTTCTCACCATTAATTTTTCTTGCTTCGTTTAGTTTATTATTCTTCCTGTAGAACAACAACATCATGCATGTGAGTGTCTTGAGGTGTCAGGAAGAAGAAGCACTAATAGGAAAAGGCCTACCGCTGGCGGACGGAAATGGCCTACCGCTGGCGGGCGGGCGCCGCCAGCGATCATTACGCCAGTGGTAATAATTACCGCTGGCGGGCGGCCGTCCGCCAGCGGTAAGGCTGGTTACCTCTGGCGGGCATCCCTAGCGCCGCCAGCGGTATATGACATAGCGCTGGCGGGCAAGCGTCCGCCAGCGGTAATCCACCACGCCTGCTAGCGGTACATTTTCTGGGAATTTTTTTTTTCTGGAAAATTATATTCCAGTATAAATACACAGTAAATTCAAGTACAGGCGCCAAATAAACACTAGAAATATAGACGACCACATACAAATGATCAAATTGTCATACACAGATACATTAGTTCATCACATGCACATACATTACAAACCTAAAACAACCTGAACTTAAGCTAAACTTCGATAAGCTAAACAACATGCGTTAGTTCATCACTTAAGGTAACATGAAATTAACCTAAAACTACTCAAGGAGGTCCGAAATCGAAGTCGGATGAGCTCGAGCTATCCCAGAAGCTCGAATCGAAGCTCGAATCCGAATCGTCGCCGGTCTTCTGGCACGGCGCGCTGCACTGGAGGGTCCAGCGATGTTGGAGCTCGCCTGCTCTTCTTGTTCCTCGAGCGGAGAAGTCCAGCTCCGCCTGCACCAGATCGGGGCGGTTGCGGCGCAGCGCGTCCATCCGCCACTCGTCGATCTCGGCAGCGCGTGAGCTATCCCCTGGCGGCGGTTACGCCGCGTCTCGTCTATGTCGACGATCTCCATCGGGGCGCGAGGAACTCAGCCTCCTCCCGGGACGGTACGTCAGGGAAGTTGAGCTCAGCATGCGGCCGTCCAAACCTCCAGGCTACCGCGTCGAACGCGCGCGCGGCGAGCTCCGCCGTGCGAAGGTCCCCATATACCAACGATGGCCGTACACGGTGATATCCGCGGACCACCGGCCAGATGGGCGGTGACGGACGCCAATGAACCCGCTCATGGAGCGGCGGCGCGGCGGCATGCTGTATACAAGGCAAATAAAAAATGTTACACAACGAATTTGAGTATAGAAATTGTAATAAGATGTAAAAACACAAACAAAAAGATTAATACCTGATCGTCATTCTTAAAATGAAATAGAGTCAACATAACAACATTTTGGCCAAAGTCATGCCAAAACTTTGGCATGACTTTGGCTAAAAATATGACATATGAGTACCCGAATTTGCCGGAATGGAAGTTAATCAACATTCCGGCAATCTCAAGGGTCTCTACAGGTACCTGCAAACATTCATCACCACCACATGGCCGCATTCGCAGCCACAAAGCCGCATTTGCAGCCACAAAGCCGCATTTGCAACAAAATATTAACTAAACCAAAAACTTTAATTCCTAAAACTTGAAACCCTAATTCCTAAAACTTGAACCCTATTTTCTCAAATTTAAATACCTAGTTAGTTTCTAATTTGAAACCTACCTATTTTCTAAAAAATTGGGTTGAGCAAACCCACAAACACCTTGTGGGTGTGGGTACTACCTAGCTAGGAGGAGATTGGAGGTGCGGCTTTCCTTGGCCGGCGGCGGCGCTCGGGGCCGGCGACGGGGGCGTGGAAGCTCGGGCGGTGGCGGGCGTGGGAGCTCCGGTGGCGTGGACGTGGGCGTGGGCGGGCTCGGGGCGGTGGCGTGGTCGTCGGCTTCAGCGGCGTGGGAACTCGGGCCGGCGAGGCAGCTCGGGGCCGGCGACAGCGGCATGGGCGCGGGCGCCGGCGGCGGTGGGGCGGTGGCGCTCGGTGGGGCACAGCGGCGGCGGCGGGCGGATGGGTGAGAGGGCGCGCACGGCCGGGTGTGAGTGAGTGGATATGGGCGGCCGCGCGGGTGGGGATAGGGTTCGCGGTGGGCCCGCATGCGAGGGTTACCGCTGGCGGACAGCGTGTGACGTCCGCCAGCGGTAAGGTCTAGGATTTTTTTTAATTTTTTCTTTTAATCTTTCCTTATATAAGGCCAGGGAGACCTGAGCCTGCCCTACTCTCTCCCCTATTCCGCGCCGCTGCTGCCCTTGTCTGCGCCGCTCGACGCCCTCCCCTGTGCCCGTGCCCTCCGCCGGCGCCGCGCTATATCCTCCACACCGCCGTGGACCTCCCGTCTGTCCCCATGCCAAGGTGATGCCCTCTCCCTCCCCTACCTCCCTACCTTGGTTGCATGCACCTTAGTTGTTTGATCAAATTTCCCACTCATTTTTTTCAGATCTCGGGCATCGATGACGACCACCCATTTGTTGGACAATAGGGCAGTGTCCGGGACTGGGCTCCGCCGGCTGGCAATGGGAGGCGGTATCTTCCGGACGCGTAGTTTGGTGAGGAATCCGGGTGACGTCGTTGAACGGATCTTCTTTGGTGGAGGTCGCATGGGCCAGGCTCGGTGCAGAGGGAGCCGGCCCCTGAGAAGGAGGTGCAACGCCGTATCAGAGAGGAGGACGAGCAGTCCGTCGCTACGTGTTTATGTTGGATACGCCAGCGGTGTATGACAATAGATGGCCGATACTTCATAGGGATCCTCCTCATGTGAGTATTGACCTAGTGATGGTTCCTTCTCTTTGGGTGCAAGCCGCCGGCCGCTCAGCACCCCGCGGCTTAGGACCCGGCAAAAGTTAGTGATATTATTCGTGATGTATTATGGTTAAATAAAAATGAACCCGACCTATGTAACTGGATTAAATAAAGATGTATGCGTGATACTTTTGCATATTTGATCAATGATGTTTTTGTAAAGTGAGGAAAATAATGTTCCCTGTTTTGAATTATTCTGCAATCCCCTTTTATGTGTACTTATTAGTTGCTATGTAAAATGATAAACTTGATTTTTGACAAAAGTTTTCAGAAACATTCTTCACAAAAAGCACTATCATATAAACATCTATAAAGTTTCGAACCAAATGACCAAATTATGTCAATTCCCAACGCATAGTTTGTGATAAAGTGCTCATATTCGACACATAGGTGTGTCTTGGTTTTGCATTGGAATAGAAGAGAGGGCTCGAGAGAGAGTTTTTGCAAGGAGATTAGAGAGAGATTTGTGTGTGCTTAAGGTCATGGATTAGTGGCTTTTTATATAGGGTGGCGAGGGAGGCCGGCGGCCGGGCAGCAATCAAAACGGCGGCGGGCTGATCATCTTCCAATGCACAATTAAAATGGCGGGATGATCAACTTCCAAAGCGACGGTTACCCCTGGCGGACGGCGTGGAGCGCCGCCAGCGGTAATGTGCTAGTTTTGTGGGCTCATCCGAGGCAACTACCGCTGGCGGGCACTCTGTAGCGTCCGCCAGTGGTACGTTAGTACCTCTGGCGGGCACGGATTCTGTCCGCCAGCGGTATTTTGCCCCACCTCCTCGCAAATTCATGCTACTACCGCTGGCGGGCAGAGTGGGCGTCCGCCAGCGGTACGTGCAAAACCAGTGGCGGGCTCCGAAACTAGCCGCCAGCGGTAGTAACGCTGGCGGACGGAAATAACGTCCGCCAGTGGTAGGCTGGTGGCTATAAGCCTTTTCCTACTAGTGAAGAGTCTGGAGACTATCAAGGCGGTTAGAAATAGATCAATTTCCTTATTTGAATTATATGTATGCTTATTAAGTTTTCATGTGTTTTGAGCTTGTGTCTTGGTTACTAATGTTTCGAGGGCAGTTGAACTACTTGGGTGCCTTGTGTGGCTGTTGTTGCTTTTCTTCAAGTTTTAGCTCGTTACAGCTTCATGTTGTAAATATACCTGTACATGTTGTTCCATTATCAAGGAATCTGGTCCCTTTACTGGGGTTCATTTAGAAAAAATGTACCAAGTTGGTCTACTTTTAAGGTCACTAGTATTAAATTTTTATGTTGCTCTTTGATGTAATCCATGTATGACAGTTATCAAGGTACACTATGTTCGATATGGTCATCTGGTTTCAATATTACAACTTGATCGGTTAAAAATACCTAATTAAAGCATTTTTGGGACTAACTTCGTTTTTATTGGAATTATGGGAGACTGGCTAGTGTAATACGTGCTCAATAAGGGTGACCCTGCATTGATTGGACAAGCCATTATTCAATGGAGGGATGAAGATAAGTAGCTGAGTATCCGGTTTGGTTGCTACGTAGAGACCCGCACAATGTATCTTCTCCGATGGAAGTGGTTAGCTAATTTTATTTAAATAATACACGGAAATTATTTAATTCCAGAAATATTACGCGTTTTATTTTTTTGCAGAAGTAGGATCCCGTCGTCTTTGCCAAAGACGACTTTGGTGTGTCGTCGTTGCTGATGACGAGAGGGCCCACACGGCCACGCGGAGGCATGTGTGAGCTGCTGGGCTGTTACTAGTGGCGTGTATGGTGATACACGCCACTAGTAATATTACCAGTGGCGTGTATTTGTGCACGCACGCCACTAGTTGTCTTCGCCAAGGACGACAGGGCTGTCGGCTTCGCCAAGGACGACGGGATCCATTTTTGCAACAAAAAAAATCGCGTGTTATTTCCGGAATTAATTATTTTGTGTGTATTATTTAAAAAAAAAATAGCAAGTGGTTACCTCCCCATTGTGATGCAATGTCAATCACGTCTATGAGCAATACCCAATTCATCGACCGAAACATGCGTGTTTTGGCGGTAATGCAAGATTCACCCACAATCATTAGTGACCTGAATATTTACGGATTTACTCCCATGTCCAATGGACGGTTTTTCTTCCGGGGCCTTTGCAGTTGTCCACGTCATGTGAGATGAAATAGTTTTGGCTTTATTTTGCAAGATTTAAGAATTATCAACGCGATCAATATTACTTTGTGGCAGGATAACTCAGTCAGTGGTCGTCAAATATATAGATGTATGTTGAACAAGATTCCCTGGGCACGCAACCAATCAAAGATAACTCTAATGTGATAAGTGTTAAGTTAGGATCATGACTACCGTCTTTGATCCGAGCACATGTGGATGCTATTATGCGCAGTATGTACAAAAAGACGAAATTATCTTTGCAGAAAATATAACAAAATGCATTGCAGTGTGAGATCTTATCCTTTACATGTGCTCAGGCAACGTCTCAGATTTCTCAAGTCGACAGGGACAGGTCGAGGCCTCTGGCCCCGTGGCCGGCAGAGACGCAAGGAGGCAACGGATAGCCTATACGGCTTGGCGGGAGGAGAACGATGCGATGAGTTGTTATTCCTCCACGCTTCAAAGATGAGTGTATTTTTCTGGGCTCTTTGGCTCGATCCGGTATGTAGCATGCTATAGCAAACATGTCCGCTTGAACACGTAAAACCGAGCATGGTGACTAGTAACACCTGTTCTTCAAGAATGAAACTAACTAAAATATTCTACCAAATGAAGCCGCATGCACGTGTATTATTTAGGCCGTAGCACAACTCTTATTACAATCTGCTTCCCCGCACATCACAGCATTATCTTTCGATCATCAACAGATAAACATGCAAGGCAGTCGGCAGGAAAAGGGGCAGGGGAATCAAGGAGGAGTGGTCGTCGCCGCCTCCGCGGCTACGGCAGAGGAGTTTCTGCAGCCTTTCTTGCATTCATCCATGGAACTTTAACACATGCCGTTTTCCGAGGCAACATTAACAAACCCCGTCGTGGCAAGTTGTGGTTTAGTGGACGCAGTCCGTTGGGGAGGTTCAGCTTCTCGTCAGTATCCGTGTCGGCGGTGATCTGACGGCCTGTGGAGTCACAAAATGAACCATCGTTGGGTTGGGGAGTGCTAACAGACAAGCAGACCGGAAATTGCAGGAGAAATGCATGCTTGCTTCGAGGACAAATAAGTAGAGATGTATCAGCGAGAGGAATAAGTAACTCTGTTGCATACTTACATTGGGCAACGAGATGCAGCGACAGCAGAGCTAGGCGAGGAAGCGGGTCGTCCGCATGTCTGTTAAGCACGCGCTTGATGTTTTTGTTGATAAGATCGATCGGTGAAGAAAACGTGTGTTCTTGTCCAAGATCAATAGTTTCAATACATGACTCTTATATAGAGAGACACTGAGGCAAGGGAGAGTTCGGTGCAGAAAAGGCCAGGCAATACAGTTGAATAATTGTTTCAAAATAAGTTGAATAATTTGTCACTATCTTTCCGTTGTAGTTAGGTACCACATTAAGAGTATACCTCATTGAGATAGGCAGTTGCAAATCATGCATGCTTAGATTAATGCGAGATAGCAACGGAGCATACAAAATGCAGAGAGTAGAGAGAGTAGGGCTAGTGCAAGGTCCATCGGTCCATCCTCACTACGCGCTCGCCTTGATGCTTATGTCCATGAAAAAAAAAGGTTCTCTAGCTACTACAAGATTCCATCTATATATAGCAGGTAAATAGGTACCTCATTAAGAGCATACATCGGAATATCGGATTAGATTAGCTAGTTTCGTTACTTGTACCATAACCAACTTGTTTGCTTGTACTCCAATAAATTTTGCCAATACTCCAGTAGATAAAACATTATCTGTTGTAATTGTAACTCATAAGAAATGTACACTTGTTTGCTTGTGTATTTGTTTAAACATAAATTGCACACTTATTTGTTTGAGTATTCTTTCACAAAAGGATTGCAAGCTTGTTTGCTTGTGTGTAGTGCAGATAATTGTCTTGTACTTGGGGAAGAAATATTTGTGCTTGTACTTGGAGTAGAAATAATTGTTCATTACATTGTTAGTTGCACTGCTCTGTTCAGGAAATTTAGAGTGCAGTACTACTCCCTATAGCACTTGCTAGCCATATTTATTCTGCATATAGAACTTGCTATCCTTTGGAAGACTAGGGACAAGTCAAAACCAGTAAAGAAAATAGTCCACAGATTATTCCGCTAGGGGTCCAGCCGGATCTGGATTCTGGACCCAGTCGTACAAGGCAACAAAACAGAACCGGAACAAGCAACTACGAGTGTTCCCCTAAGCAAAATAAAGAGTAAATGGCATTAGGGGTCACACAACTCGTCCGCTATGTGCACTTAAGTCTCATAACTTGAGAACGAGATTTTTTTGGTCACACAACAGGATTTTTGGTGCACGCAGATCACAAACTTCACATGTCAGTCCGTTTTCCGTTACAGAAGTGCTGACGTGGACACGTAATTTTGCAGAAACCCCCCTGTATTTTTGGACATTTCGCAAAAAAACCAAATCCAGTTTGGTTTGGACTAAAAGAAATTACGAACTGGACTGGTTTGGTTTGGGATTGTTGAAACTCATGAGCGACACGAGTCAACGAGTGGGCGCCGCCGTCTGCTGCTGGAGCTCCGTCGCCGCCTCCGTGGACCCTCCGCCGCTGCTCCCGAGTCCCTGACTAGATCTTCCTACTCTTGCCCCGCCCTCTGCTAGCCATGGATCAGCGTCGAGCAATCCGTCAAGTTATACGCCGCCGGCCGCCACTACGCCATCTGTGCAGCCTAGATCTTAGGAACGAGGCCAACAAGGTGCTCAAGCGTGGCTTCTCCGGCGGCCGACGCGCCGTGGTGACCAAAAGGTGAGCTAGGTGCGAGCCACATCGAAGCAATCAAGCAAAGCTAGCAGCTCACCTAAGCTAGCAAAGCTAGAAGACCAGCGGACGGGCCAGATCCGGCGAGCGCGCCCCGCGCGGCGACGCGACGCGGCCGGCGAGCGCGCGCGGCGAGCAGGGCGACGGCGAGCACGAGCTCGACGGCGCCGGCAACGAGCTCGACCGAACGGAACGACCCAACGAACATGGCATCCTAGGATAGCCAATTCTAGTCTGCATCTACCTGCCGATGCATCTATAAGAACATCGGATTCTTGCTGGATTATTCCTGGCAGCCTAGCCTTCACAGCAACATGTCCCGGTCCAAATTAGTTTTTTTTGCGAAATGTCCAAAAAATATAGGGAGGTTTCTGAAAAATTACGTGTCCACGTCAGCACTCCTGCAATGGAAAACGGACTGACATGTGGGGTTTGTGACCTGCGTGCACCAAAAATCCAGTTGTGTGACCAAAAAATCTCGTTCTCAAGTTGTGTGAATTAAGTGTACATAGCGAACGAGTTGTGTGACCCCTGGTTCATTTACTCAAAAATAAATTACGACAATAGATAGACTGCCCTTGAGAAATAAGCAATTTATATATTTACAATCGCACCAAATTTTGTTGCACCAACGCTCCACTCTAGATGTAATGGGACATAGTTATTCTACCATTTCAGCTAATATATTGATTGAGTTGATAGTTCATAGTTCTTGCACACAAAAAGTTAAGCTAAGATAATTACATATAACGTCATGTGGATGGCTGCAAAGGCCCCCCGAAGAAGAACTGCCCAGGGGAAATAGGAGTAACTCCGTAGATATTTGAGTCACTAATGACCGTGGTGAGTCTTGGATCACCAGCGATGCAACCCCCGTGCTCGTCGACAAACTGGATATTGCTCATAGACGCGGACGTCAATGCATCACCAATGGGGATGTAGCCGCTTCCCATCGGAGCAAGATTCGTTGTGCGGGTCTCCACATAGCCACCAAACTGGATACCCGTCGCTCGGTCTGCCATTCCTCCCGTGAATAATGACCTTGGGAAACGTCCAATCAATGCAGGATCATCCTGGTTGAGTCCATAATACACCAGACAGTCTCCCATTTTGCCGTCCTATAATAAGACAAAAATTCGTCACAAAGCTGCATTGAGATATATTTTTTAAAACAAACAAGTATGTACACTTGCAAAACAAATCAGTTAGCACAATTTACACATGCCAAAAATGCAATTTAGATGGCACATTTTCATTCATATCACTAATGCGGAGAAAGTAGATGTCGGGTAATTGTACAAAATTTCATATTCAAGTATATATTAGACCAAACGCACCACAAATATTAGCAAAAGTTATACCTGCTAAACCATTCATGATCGAACTTTGTTCAACAGAATTTAGATGACATGCATTTCTTGAGAGCATAGACATGGCCTTTTTGAGTAGAGATATCACGTGGAAATAATGTGTAAGCAAAAAATAGCAATGCTCGTGTATGTATATTCTAATTGGAGGGTAACTAAAAAGAAACACATAAGCTTAATTATGAGTACACAATCAGATTTTTTTCTATTAGATTAGATATTTCCAACGGATCAGATCAAAAATGTAATTGATGAGGTAGAAACATGTTTTATCGTTGCATTTCCCCCGATTAATATGACAATTATGCTTGTCTTACCCAAGAAAATATGTTTATGATCTTTTCAGAAAAAGTAACCGGTGAACTTGTAATGTTGAAAATATGATAATATCGACATATGTGTACCTTGGTAATTTCAATCGTGATAGTTTGTTTGACTCCCTTGGGCTGGGAAACGGTCCCAATTACACCTCCGAGAGCTATGGGCGCACCCTTTTCCGGTTGAAAACCGCATGCAGTATTGGGGCAAATGTACCCATCATTCTAGATCAAAATTAAAAGAGAAAAAACACAAGTCAGTAGCAACATATTTAGTATGGTAATAAAGCTATCAAGTCATCAGAAAGGCCTTCTAAAATGATAATGATATAGAAAACAGTTAGTGTTACTTAAAAAAAAGTATGCTGCCGGTGGCTCGGTAACTCACCGTCCACAGACCACCTAAATGGGTGCGTGAATCGCCGTACGTCTTTGGCGAAACCTAGCACAATGCAGAAAGCAAAACATGAGACTTATATTGTATCGACTATGCATTTGACGATGACATGTTAATATAGCACTCACCTCCCAGCCAACCTGGACTACACCGAGGCTCGTAGCGGCGCCATCTCCTTTGTCGAAGAGGGTAACCGAGACCGCCGTGTACTGCTCAGGGCTTAGGTTGAAGCCATACACGTCCATTGTGGCGATGAACCCGTAGTAACCCTGATCGGATGCCGCCGCAAGGTGCTCCGCAGACTAGCACAAAATTAGTATATAATGTTATGACATACTCCCTCCGTTCCAAATTAGATGACTTCCATTTATCCACATACGGATGTATCTAGACATGTTACAAGTATAGATACATCCGCATGTGGATAAATAGAAGTCATCTAATTTAGAACGGAGGGAGTACTAGTCGCCCATCAAGCAAAATTAGTGAATGATATTAGCGTATACGTACATAGTGTATCACGGAGCCAGATTCAGCATCAATTAGTGAATATTGACCGAGCAATCTCTGAGACAACAAGCTTGTGGCGTTGCTGGACTCATGGACTTTCACCTGATCAATGGACGTGTAAATTAGCAAGCTATTTTCAAAGTTTAACTAGGCAAGTCATAGCGCCATGGATCACCAAGTACTGTAAACGTTGTCAGAAATCCAATTAACACGATCGATGATGGGAGTCAAAATACCTGTTGATTGGTTGGGTTGAGCCGGGCGGCATTGGTTCCACAGCCAGCTAAAAGCACCATCCACACAGCGGGGAGAAGAAATGTTCCCATCTCGTCAGTCAGATTGCGCACAATTACGCTCTTAATCATCCCAGGCGCGAGCTTATATAGGCGTCCAATTTGTTATTTTTGGAATGTGCCATGCCCTCAAATTTCTTGTTTCCATTTTTGCCGCAAGATTGATTCCGTTACTTGCGGCAGGCATTGGTATTGCCGTATCTCCTTTTGAATGCAGTTTAATTTTTGGAAAGATAAAGGTTTTCCAATTACTAAGACAGATACCTAATTCTAGGATCCTTATTAAGGACCTAGAGCCGGTCACCTAGTGTGTCAAAGCCAAGGCTCCGCCTTGGCAAGGGCGGTTCACTTCTAAAACGAGCAAAACTGTCCTGATTGACGCCTGTTTCTCAAGTCTACCTATATTCCTGATGGGAGTTTATATACTCCCAGAAGGCACGCACGTCTCATTTGACAGGGATCTCTCACGCTTCTTCTGGCAGGCGGCCAATGGGCGTCAGAAGTACCACATGGTCAAATGGGCGGATGTGTGCACCCCCAAAGATATGGGGGCATTGGTATCCATCCTCCTGTAAGATGAACGTTGCGCTCATGCTACGATGGGTATGGCGGATACTTAGAGAGGAGGGGGAACTATGGCTGCAGTTAATCAAAGCAAAATATTTGCAGGGTCGCCCCCTCTTTTCCTGTGACCGCCAGGATGGATCCCAATTTTGGCGATCCATCCAATCCATCAAGCATGAGATTAGGAAGGGTGTCCGCTTCTCCATTGGTAATGGAGAGGACACCCTCTTTGGTTGGATCCGTGGCTCGATGGGAGCCCGTTACAGCATAGTTTCCCTGCTCTTTTTGCTATCTGCATGGATCCGATGCAGCTAGTGGCTTCGGCGATACCCAATGGGACTTGGAACATCTCGTTCCGACGAACATTCGGTATTGCCGAGGCTGCAGCCTGGACAGAGCTACGGAGTTTGCTTCCTGAGACGCTGCCAGGCGGTCGTGACCTCGTGTCATGGCACCTGACACCGTCGGGGACGTTCTCTGTAAAGTCGGCATATCGGAGCCTCTTTAGTACCCTAGTTAGAGCTTGGACCTCTCCACTCTGGAAGGCCCCCATACCGCTAAAAATCAAAATCTTCGTGTGGCAGCTTCTTAGAGACCGCCTCCCTCAGGGGTGGAGGTTCGCAAGCGACAGGGGCCGGGTGATGGCTCTGCCCCATGTGTGGGATCCCCGAGACGGGAACCCACATCCTTTTCACCTGCCCCGCTGCCAGGTTTCTATGGAACTTCGTCTACGAGGCGTTGGGGCCTGCCTGGCAGGCCTCAGACCTTGGCGAGTTCCTAGAAATCCAGGCGAACCGTACCGGTGAGAGGCGGCGCCTCTTCTGGTTGGTGTTTGCCGCGTTGATGTGGACCCTGTGGACAATTCGCAATAAGATGGTGATCGAGCGGATCTTTCTCCGACGTGCTTCTGACTCGATGTTTAAACTTCTGGCTTTCTTGCAGCAGTGGCACCCGTTGTCTAGACAGCGGACAGGGGCAGCTGGACGACATGCTCACTAGACTGGTGGAGACCGCTCGGCGCATCTCCTCTTCTTCTTCCAGCTAGCGCCGGAGGGGCTTAGTTTTTTGTTCGCTCTCTACATCTCTCTATCTTGTTGTATCTCTCACACCGCCCCCCCCCCCCCCCTCCTCCCCCACCCCCACCCCCACCATTTCTTGCTTATTTCATGTGGGCTTACTTGTGCTGCGCCCCCAGCAAGCGGCCTTACCGCTCTTATGTTTGTAACTGTGTATGGACTTGCTTGGCATGTTGATTTATTTATAAAGCGGGGCGAAAGCCTGTTTCAAGAGAGACTAAGGCAGATACCCGGCCATAAGGTCGTATATATGGAGAATCACTAATTAAAGCCTGATACCATAATTGACGCTCTGATTTTTGGAGTATAAACTATATATACACGTATAGAATAGGGAAATCATCGTGAAGGTTTCACGGAATTTTGACTGAGACGCGATTTCTGGCTCATAATTTGTGTTCCTTTCCTTATTATATATACTATTAATTGCCTGCTCGTGATCGGCCAAACATTATTGCTGAGTATTGGGCTGCAGGCTGCATTGCATTTGCACTGGTGAGTAACCTTTTTTTTAGAAAAGAGAATTTATTAATCCCAGCCTCGCATCGAGTTATGCACAGGTGTAACTATTAGATTGGCTATGCCTCTGGTTTTGTTAGGGATGTAGTGGACCAGAACTTGGCTGCGGAATTTATTAATATCAATTAGATTTACATCGTTTATGAGATTACAAATTACACGTTTTTTCTGAGCCCTTTATCTTGGGTTTAAATCCCCCTGAGATAAGGGGTCTGCTAGAGATGATCTAATGACACTTTTCACGCTTGATTTTCGTGTCCTAGGTGAGATCATACACGCATACTCCATGCACATCAACATGTCAGGGTGAGGTGGCCACGGATGGACCATTTATTTCTTTGATTCAAAGGCTGAAAACGTTTCATATACTCGTGCTAAAATGTGACTAGTAATTTCCATACCAGTGCAGAATCGGTTCGTCCCGTAGATGGGCCCTGGTCCAATACGGTAGAAAGGTGCGGATGGGCCCTGGTCCAATACGGTGGAAAAGTTCTGGCCCATGTCGAAATTCGTTAATTCTCATCGCAGCACGATAAACAGGTGCCGGGCCGATTCCTGCGGGTTGGGTGTACTCTGCTCAAGGATTCTTTTGCACCTGAACGAGTTAGTTTGCACGATAATGCTACGCGGGTGTGCTCGTTGATCAAGAATTATACTCACTAGATTTCCTGGCGCGGCTTGCCGCGCGCCACCCCCGCCGTTGACAGTGGTTTTCAGTTTGCAAAACACTATACCAAACAATCATGATATACGTTCATAGTAAAGCACAGCAACAGCTATACCAAACATGCATAATTTGCATAGTAAAGCTTCCGATGCCGTGTTACCGTGTTTCCGATGCCGTGTTCCGTGTTCCCGTGTTCCCGTGTTTCCGATGCCGTGTTCCGTGTCCCCGTGTTACCGTGTTTCCGATGCCGTGTTCCGTGTTCCCGTGTTTCTGATGCTGTGTTCCGTGTCCCCGTGTTACCGTGTTTCCGATGCCGTGTTCCCATGTTACCGTGTTTCCGATGTCGTGTTCCCGTGTTTCCGATGTCGTGTTCCCGTGTTCCTGATACCGTGTTTCGTGTTCCCGTGTTACCGTGTTTCCGATGCCGTGTTCCCGTGTTTCCGATGCCGTGTTCCATGTTTCCGATGCCGTGTTCCCGTGTTTCCGATGCCGTGTCCCTGTTTTTTTCCGATTTCGTGTTCCTGTGTTCCCGTGTTTTCGACGCCGTTTTCCGCGTGTTTCCGATGGTGTGTTCCCGCCGTGTTCCGTGTTCCCGTGTTACCATGTTTTCGATGCCGTGTTCTCGTGTTTCCGATGCTGTGTTCCCGTGTTCCCGCCGTGTTCTCGTGTTACCATGTTTCCGATGCCGTGTTCCCGTGTTTCCGATGCCGTGTTCCCGTGTTCCCGATGCCGTGTTCCGGTGTTTCCGTGTTTCCGATGCCGTGTTCCCGTGTTTCCGATTTCGTGTTCCCGTGCTCCCGTGTTTCCGGGTTTCCGATGCCGTGTTCCCGTGTTATCGTGTTTCCGATGCCATGTCCCCGTATTTCCGATGCCGTGTTCCCGTGTTTCCGATGCCGTGTTTCCGTGTTACCTTCCCGTGGTGTGTGTCCCCGTGTTTCCGATGCTGTGTTCCCGTGTTTCCGATGCCGTGTTCCCGTGTTACCGTGTTTCCGATGCCGTATCCCCGTGGTGTTCCTGTGTTCCCATGTTTCCGATGCGGTGTTCCCGTGTCACCGTGTTTCCGATGTCGTGTTCCCGTGTTTCCGATGTCGTGTTCCCGTGTTCCCGATGCCGTGTTTCATGTTCCCGTGTTCCCGTGTTTCCGATGCCGTGTTCTCGTGTTTCCGATGCCGTGTTCCCGTGTTTCTGATGCCGTGTTCTTGTGTTACCGTGTTTCCGATGCCGTGTTTCCGATGCCGTGTTACGATGTTTCCGATGCCGTGTTCCGGTGTTTACGTGTTTCCGATGCCGTGTCCCTGTGTTTCCGATTTCGTGTTCCTGTGCTCCCGTGTTCCCGTGGTTTCGATGCTGTGTTCCCGTGTTTCCGATGGTGTGTTCCCGTGTTTCCGATGTCGTGTTCCCGTGTTACCGTGTTTCCGATGCCGTGTTCTCGTGTTCCAGTGTTTCCGATGCCGTGTTCCTTGTTGTCCGTCATGTTAAAATTCAAAATTAGTTACATCATTAGAAGCATCATATGATGATCACCGTCATGTAAATGTTAAATTGTGAGAGATTCTAAATGATGGACCACACATGTGGGAATCAGATGCACAATATAACTTAGTGTACATGAACCTTCATGAAACATCATCAAACAACGAACCAAAAGATCATGGCACCGAGATATTAAATGCTCAGATGGAGAGAATGTTTTTTTTTTTGAGGAAATACATTTTCTGTGCGTTTTTTTTTAAATGCGGGTGTATGATTAGTTAGATTTAAGTATATTGCTTCTAAATATGTTATCTAAATTGGAATGGTTAAATATAGTTCGATTTTGTTATAATTTCCCTTTTTGCCACCATATTTAGAGGAAACATATTATGGTTGTGCCTAAATATTATGTTTTACGTAATTTTGTTTCTTGGTCAGAGGAGATGTAATGTGTTAGGAACTGTTAAATTCGAAATGATATTCAGAGGGAAATAATTTAAGATTTGTTGAAATGCGCATGTAACTAAGCATTGTTTTAATTTCATTTAGTTTTTAAAGAGAGGTAAGTTTAGTCCGAGCAATTAGTAAATTGAATTGCATATTTGGAATGAGTTTATTTACATGTTATTTTGTAATATTTGTGTTTGTGCTATTTTTTATAGATTTTTTGAATTAAATTTTGATCTATGTATTTTTGTAAATTACAAATGGTTTTATTGTTTAAGATTTGTTTAAGATTTGAAACAATTTAAAATGTCGCGAAGTAGTTGCAATGGCTTTCTTTATTTTGGCATTTGTTTTATTGTAATTTGGTCTTAGTGGATTTGGAACTGTTTTTATTTGCGTTTGTGCTATTTTTTATAGATTTTTTGAATTAAATTTTGATATATGTATTTTTGTAAATTACGAATGTTTTATTGTTTAAAATTTGTTTAAGATTTGAAACAATTTAAAATGTCGCGAAGTAGTTGCAATGGATTTCTTTATTTTGGCATTTTTTTATTGTAATTTGGTTTTAGTGGATTTGGAACTGTTTTCATAATTTTCTGGTTTTAAAATGTGTTCTGAAAATTGTTTTTTTTTTTGGAAAAGGTAGAGGGGAAAAAAAAAGGCCGAAAGGCCGCGCAGCGCGGTGGCCCGGCCCATCAAGCGGCCCAGCCCAGCTCAGCCGCGCGGCGACGTCAGCGGCGACGTCACCGGGGCGGTGGCTCGGCCGCGGCGGCGCGGCGGCCACCGGCGGCGAACGACGGCGTCCCAGCACGCGTGCCTGGGCGCGCTGGGTGCGCGTCGTCGCGGGGGGGTCTTTGGCGGCGGCGCCGCCCCCGTTTGGTCGCCGGAGCGGCCGTAGGGGTGGTGAAACGGCGGCGATGCTCCGCGGCGAGGCGGCGGCGATTCCGGCGAGCCCGCGGCCTCCCGGCACGCGGCGTTCGGCCAGGAGGCGGATCCGGCGACGGCGGTTCGGGTGGTGGTCTCCGGTGCGAGCGGGGAGGTCGGGAACGGCGGCGATGCGCGCCGGCGGCGACGGCGGCCTCGGGCCGTCGCGGAGAGAGAGGAAGAGGAAGGGGAGCGTGCTCTGCGGGGACTTTTGCAAAAAAGTCCTCGAGCTTTCCGAAAATTACGATAAGGTCCTTTGCGGGCGTTTTTCTGCAAAATGTCCGCGCAGTGCATTTTTAGAGGGAGAAAGGCACCGGGGCACGACGCTGTGTGTCCCTGTCGAGCGGGGCCGGCGTGGGACCGGCGGCGCCCTGGGCCCACAGGCAGTGGCACGGAAATCACACACCACCACGACGGACGAAAACACTGTAGCTGCACCCGCAATCGACGGCGCAGATCGCGCGGCAGCTGCCCGATCCGACGGCCGGCGTGCGTCGATCGCTGAGGAGCCTCCTTGGGGTCTCCCGATTTACCTGTGTGGATTCCGATCCATAAAAGTGTCGCTAGCATAAGTCAATACTTGTGCGTTCATAGTTCATTTCCTCCAACACCTTATACGGATCGGAGGGAGTACTTTTAATGCACTTGATGGAGATTCGCAGCAGTATAATGTACACGCACTCATGAGTCAACTAGCGTATAACCATTGCAAACTGTTACCCCTGATTCGTTTTATTAACTTTTATTTCATTATCAGTTGCCATCATAGAATCCATCTCAGCTTGTTTGACTGTTCATTTGATGCTCTGGTCTGTCACCAACTGTATACAGTTCATTGCTCATTATTTTAGATCGTGTTCTTAGGTATTACAAAATTTGGTCGTATAGACATTTGGTCGTATAGCTATACAGTTCATTGATCATTATTTTAGATCGTGTTCTTAGGTACCCCAATAACTTGTTTGCCGTGTGATTTTATGTATCAGCTTTGTTATTGTTTGGTTTTGAAAGGAAATTTGTGTGCTACTTTGACTATATACAGACTTGGTGCAGTAGGTTTACTATCTTCACGATGACAGTTAGATATGGTCGTATAGACATTTGCCTCCATTGAATTTAGTCAGTGAATTGATATCATGTGTTGTATTAAGTCTCTTGTGTGAATGAGTCATCATGCCTACATGCGCCAGCCTACGTGCCACTGCACCATTCCCGTACCCCTACCACCCGCAAAATAACACATACATTTTAGACCGGCGTCGACGGCGACGGAATCGGAGCATGTGAAGGTTCGTGGATCTTTTCTTTGATTCTTTGAAAGCAACTCTTTCCACTCCTTTCTCACCTTGATCTTGTGTTTTGCGCTTTATTTTCTTTCATTCTTGCACTATCAAGTGTACCTTAGGGGGCAATTGCCCCCCCCCCCCCCCCCCCCCCCCCCCCCCCGCGCCGCCTCCCTTCCTTAGCATTTGCATACCATGCATTTATTAGATTGTGAGATAGCAGCGGAGCATAGGAGTAGGGCACTCGATGCTTCTGTCAATGGCTACAAGAGTTATACCCTGGTAGTGTATTCCCCTGCAGTCGGAGTATGTATTCTAGCTAAGTTGTAGTTCGTTCCAGCTCATAATGTAAATATACAAGCCTGTGAACCTCTAGATTATGTTCAGTTATCAAGGAGTCGTGTAAGGCATTTGTAAAAAAGTTTCAGTTATTGAAATTAATATTACTCCTTCCTATTGGAAAATAATTGCCCGAGCGCCGCATCCGCATGTCTATGCGTAGGCGAACGACGGCAAGCAGTGGCGCCAAGGACCCTACCGAGGCGCTCCGGTCTGACTAGCGGCGGCAAACGCAGCGCGGCCAAGGACCCCGCCGAGGCTGCAAAGGCCATCTCACATCATGTGGATGGCTGCAAATTAAGGCCCCCCGAAAAAGAACCGCCCATCGGTAATATAGGAGTAACTCCGTAGATATGTGAGTCACTAGTGACCTTGGGTGATTCTTGGACCACCAGGGATGCAACATCGTTCTCGTCGATAAATTGGATATTGCTCATAGATGCAGACGCCGATGCATCACCAGTGGGAGGTAGCCGCTTCCCATCGATAAATTGTTGATCTTGTGTTTTACGCTATATTTTCTTTCATTCTTCTGTACTATCATGTGTACCTTAGGGGGCAATTGCGCCCCCCCTCCCTTCCTGAGTATTTAGATGTATGTTGAACAAGATTCCCTTTCCGAAGAAAATGCTTGCGGCTTTGTTCAATTATTTTGAAAACATTATGTGAAAATCCCACATAAACTATTTATCTTAAAGAAATTTGAAAATTTGAAAACAACTTTATCTCACATATTTAATTGTTCCCACAACTTTCTCATAATACTCTTACCATGTCAGTATAGTACACATTATCTTTATCCTAAGTCATGAGATGTATTTTTTTACAACCTTTACAGTGCATATTTGTATTGAAAAGTGCTTTTGGAGCACGAGCTCCTGAGATCCCTTTTTTGAAAACAAAATCAACAATTTAAAGTTTTAAAAAATCTGAATAAAATGATAGACGTTGACTATGACTATGACGTGTTCTATTGTCCTGCAAAATGTCAATCCCAAATAGTTTGTATTCCGGACTGTACAAAAATGACAATATCTGACAAATTTTGAATTTTGCAATGTTCACATCTCAGATCCAGAAATTTGTAATGTTTACACAAACTAAAATACATAATATTTAGCATGCATGGATATTTCACACACTAGTAGAAATAATCACTGTTAAAAAAATTCAGAACTTAGGATTTTTTTTTGAGAAACACAGTACAAACGTAAACGCTCACATACACGCGCATACACTCACCCCTATAAACGCACGCACGCACACCCTACCCCTATGAGCACCTTCGAAATACTGAGCCGGTACTTTGCACAAAACTAAATGCACTATGTTTTGACATGAAGATAGTAGTTTTATGATAAGACTTGGGAGCATCGTGCTAGAATACTTGCACTCAATATTTGCATTATTAGCATTCATCTTGGGCAGGGCAACCAATCAAAGATAATTCTAGTGTAGTGAGTGTGAGGTTAGGATTCATGACTGCGGTCTTCGATGCAAGCAAAGGTGGATGCTATCATGTGCAGAATGTACATAAAAATCGAAATTGCATCTCTCTGCAGAAACGAATTGCTCCCTCACATAAAAAAAAAGCTAGTCGAGTTGGACCGACACCTCGTTCCCCATCTACAGTAGATCGAGCGATTTCTGAGATCCACCGTTGCTTCCACCTCGCCGGCGTCGATCCGGCCGATTCCTCACCCTCCGGCAGCCGCTCCGGCGGCGGGACGATGGGGATCGACGGATCACGCCGTGTATATAGCATAGGGAGTAGTGGTTCGGCAGCTGGCGGTGCTGAGGAGAAGGTGGCGTCGTCGGTGTGCTTTTGGTGGGCAGTTTCCTTCTCCGCCGCTCTGGTTGCTCCGGTGGAGCACCGTGGCGGTCTTGCTGCCCCTTGCGCGGCTGCGTCTCGTAGGAGCTTCGGTGCGCGGTGCCCCTGCGCCGGTGGCCGAGAGATGGTGGTCACGGCTTTTGAAGATCTTGGAGGCGCGGTTGCAGATGATCGAGCTGGCGTCGCCGGTTGCTGCACAAGGTGGAGGTGCTCAGGCACCGAGGAGCGTCGACTTCTTGCTCGCATGGGGGCTCCTCCCAGTCCAAGCGTTTGGAGGAGAAGCGACGGGATTCGCCGGCGTAGCGTCTTGTTCGGCGTTGACGACGACAGGGCTCAGATGGATTTCAATGTAATTTTTCTTTTTTTCTGGGCTTATCTGTAAGATACTTGGTTAATTGCAACCAAGTCCTCCCTCGCAAAAAAAGAATTGCTCCCTCACATATGCTCAGGCCACGTCTCGATTCCTCACGTGGACAGGGACACGTCGCACCGAGGAGGCAACGGATAGCGATGCGGCTTGGCGGGAGGAGAATGATGCACTGGGCGGCTCACCCATGCGATGAGATGTTGTTCCTCCACGCTTCAAAGATGAGAGAGTTTAGTTTTTCTAATTTGGCTAGATCCGGTGTGTAGCACCGCTACACCAAGCATCTAAGGACATCTTGCTGGCACCAGCAAAACTGAGCATGGTGAGTAGTAACAACCGTTCTCCAAGGATGAAACTAACTACTCCCTCCTATCCGATTTATGTGTCGGGCGAAACGCACATAGGATACACAAACTCACTGCGCTGACGACAATTTTTTCGGATCCGAGGGAGTAAAATATTCAACCAACTGAAGCCAAGTATCAACTTCACAAACATTTATATATTTGAAACATTGGGGGCTGGTTCACCAGGTAGCTGCATCAATTGATGCACGCTGCTATTTATATGTTACAAAGTATCAAATCCGTTCATCCATACGAAGGGTTCAACAAAAAGTGAGGCTCAAACAGCTTTATCTTTCCTGCGCATAATTTACAAAAGAGCCATATTTCTGCAGTGGGCACTATACCGTGAATTCATCTTCTATGATCAAAACATGTGTTCTTAGGAGCTGATAAACTATATGCACAAGTACACTAGCCTGATAATATGTGCTAGGCAGCACCTAAGGGAAGGCAAAAACAGAGCCAAATCAAACTGAATACCGTATCACCAAAACCAGCTACTTCGGCTATCGACAGCCTTGATTGTAGTCGCTACTAGGGGCATATGGCCATACATGGAAGCAAATTCATTCAGACATGTAGATCTCCGCAAAGTATGGCCTTTTGAACTGCTGATGCCGGTCGACCCGATCTCAAATATCCTTCCTGCAGTTATATCAACAATGTACATGTGAGTGTGACCTCCTGATAAAAAATAGCAGCCACGGTAACATAATAGTCCCTAAATACGCATGTCCTGTTGTGTTTTACATGGTAGTTTTCTTTGTCTTCTGCGTTGTTGTCAAACTGTGTTGCTGCTTTTTTTAGATAAAGAGAATTTTATTACTTAAGAGTTTTAAGCATTACACCCGGCCTCTGCATAGATAGGATACACACAGGCACAAGTTCACGATGCTCCACACGCTGCAGGGCCACCCATGCTCGTATCGTTGCTGTACACCGATAGATAACCTGCATAATAGAAGCATTTTTATCGTTAAAAACCATGTCATTTCTACATAGCCACAGCGACCAAATAACGGCAATCGCTCCCATCATACTGAAGCGTTTAAACCTAGGATCTACCCCGTTTAACCAGTTGCCAAAAATATTTGCAACGGAACGCGAGGATTTAAGGTAGAACCTATCTGGATGACTGACCATATAGACCTGGCAAACTTGCACTAGAAGAATAAGTGTGTAATGGTCTTATCATGTTGACATAAGACACACTTTTTACTTCCGTGCCAATTGCGTTTGGCAAGGTTATCTTTTGTAAGAATTACACCTCGACGGAGATACCATGCAAAAACCTTAGTTTTCAGTGGTATCTTCATCTTCCAAATTTTATTATTATCCTTAATATCGACTGAACCTGCGGGTACGATTAATGCTCTATACATAGAATCAACCGAGAATTTACCATTCTTCGTAAGATTCCATATAAATTTATCTGTACCTTCCGATAGATGGATGGACTCCAATCGGATGCGCAAAGCATTCAGGATGCTTGTCTCGTACCAAATAAACTTCTCCTGAACGAAACATTTGGTGGGAAGGTTTCCAATACCTTAGCGATCGTGTCGCTCTTGTTTCGTACAATTGCATACAGAGCCGGATATTGTTCCCTCAGAGTGGATTGGCCTAGCCATTTATCCTCCAGAAGCGAATTTCCGAACCATCCCTAATTGAGAAAGATCCATGTGGAAAAAAGAACTTCTTCGTAGCCATAAGGCCAGCCCAGAAGTGCGAATCGCCAGGTTTCCAAAGTACCTGAGAGACGGCTTGAGATCCCACATACTTTCTCCTAAGGAGGGTTTGCCAAACTCCATCTTCAGCAAGAAGCTTGAAGAGCCATTTACCCAGAAACGCTTGTTTTTACCTCAAGGTCATGAACTCCGAGCCCTCCCTGGTCTTTAGGGCAGCAAACCACACTCCACTTAGTTAGCCAATATTTTTCTTCTCACAATCCCCTTGCCAAAAGAATCTAGACCGGAAATAATCCAATCGTTTTAAGACTCCTTTAGGTAATTGGAAGAATGATATATATACAGTACCATGTTAGTAAGTACAGAATTTATGAGCACCAATCTACCACCCAGGGATAAGAGTTTGCCTTTCCAGCTATTTAAACGAAGTTGAAGTCTTTCCTCCACCTTTTTCCATTCAGCATTTGTAAGTTTCCGATAATGAATCGGAATACCCAAATAGTTGATAGGAAATTGACCTTGCTCACAGCCGAAAAGTTCAGCATACAAGGCGGTGTTTTCTTGGGCCTCGCCAAAGCAAAACAACTCACTTTTATGGAAATTAATCTTAAGACCCGAAAGCTGCTCGAATGCTGACAAAATCAGCTTTAAGTTACGTGCTTTGTCAATGTCATGTTCCATAAAAAGAATTGTGTCATCAGCGTATTGAAGAATCGATAAACCACCATCGACGAGATGGGAATCACTCCTTCAATTTGGCCCTCAGATTTAGCGCGTTCGATCAAGATCGCCAGCATATCAGCCACTATATTAATAGTACTGGCGATAGCGGGTCACCTTGTCTAAGGCCTTTTTTCGTTTGGAAGAATTTGCCAGTGTCATCATTGACTTTAATGGCTACACTTCCTCTCGAAACAAAGCTATCTATTAGCGCTCTCACTCAGTAGAAAAACCTTTCATTCTAAGGGTCTGTTGGAGAAAAGACCAATTAACTTTATCATAAGCTTTCTCAAAATCAATTTTAAGAATCACCCCGTTCAGCTTTTTCCTATGTAGTTCATGAACTGTTTCATGTAGGATCGCCACCCCATCCAGGATGTTACGACCTTGCATGAAAGCAGTCTGAGATGGTCGAACCACATGATCTGCCACACTGTTCAGTCGAATTGTAGCAACTTTGGTGAATATTTTAAAGCTAACGTTAAGGAGGCATATAGGTCGGTATTGTTGAATCCTTTCTGCCTGATTAACCTTAGGTAATAAAATTATCTCACCAAAATTGGGACGAAACAACTCTAATTGTCCATCATGTAGACACGCGAACAGTTGTAGCAAATCTGACTTGATAACATCCCAGAAGTTCTGGTAGAACTCAGCTGGGAAGCCATCCGGTCCAGGAGCTGTATTGAGTTTCATTTGGAAGACCGCCTTTCTCACTTCATCCTCTGAATAGAGGTTAGTAAGTAGGGTATTTTCCTCATCTGAAACTTGAGGTATATCCTCTGTTCTGGACTCATCCAGTGTGAAGTTTCCTTCCTCTGGGGCCCCGAACAAACCCTTATAGTAATTTGTAATATACGACTTGAGTTGTTCATGGCCCTCAATCGTCCCCTCATCCTGGACTAGAGAGTGAATACATTTTTTCCTGGTCTGCCATTGGCAATACTATGGAAATAGCGAGTATTTGAATCCCCTTCTAGGATGAATTGAGATTTGGAACGTTGGTACCATTTTAACTCCTCCTCTCGCAGTAGTTTAGCTATATGTGCATTGGATTGGCTCTTTAGCTCAATCTCTCGCACAGATAGTAACCGAACTTCTGCTAGTGCTTCAAGAGCATCAATAATCGAGGAAAGTCGTACCTTCTCCTTTTTAAGTAAACCAGCAGTATGGCGAGCCCAACCAACGAGGTACGTGCGTAAAGCACGAATCTTATTGTTCCACCGCTGGATAGGCGAATCACCCGCAACTGGTTTTTCCCAAATTCTCTTAACCATCTCATAAAAACCCTCTCGGTGTAACCACCCAAGTTCAAACTTGAACCGTGGTTTACACTGTGGTCTAGGGGTTCCAGTGGTCAATAGAATGGGAGCATGGTCCGACAGACTCTCAATACGTTCTAGAGCCCGTACCGACACCAGTGGGAACTTAGATTCCCAGTATGTATCCATCAGTACACGGTCTAGTTTTTCGTATGTAGGATCCGGGAGAGAATTAGCCCAAGTGAACTGTCTCCCCACCATTGTGATCTCTCGTAAGTTCAAGCTGTCAATGACTGCATTGAACAAGAGAGGCCAACGGTTGTCGAACCTCCCTCTACTCTTCTCAAACTGTGTTGCTGCTATTTGCTATATTGGTTTGTTGCTTGAGTTTTTAAATGCTTCCACATGGTAGTTGCTAATTCAAGTAATACTAAAGGTAACTGACAATCGTGCTGAAACAGCATCAAATGTTCAGACAAGCTAAAGTAACAGGCTGATTTACGGATTTAAATAAATGAATTATTCTATATTAAATGAAAAATAGAAGGAAAAAAATGAAAAACATAGCTATGTCGTCGGCGTAGCCCTGTGTACCTATGCCGAGGGCAATGGCGTCGGCATAGCTCAAAATAAAAAATGGAAACCAGGGCGACGACTTTTCTACGCCGAGGGCTAAGCCGAGGGGCCGGCCTCGCCGGGTCCTACGCCGACGGCCCCGACAAAAAGTCGTTGGCGTAGCATAAGGCCGTCGGCATAGCGCGCTGTTCCTATAGTGTCTGTGTCATGGCGCATGTCTTGAAGCACAACACCGGCAAGCCAACCGGCCTACCTAAACACGTCTCAGCAATCTCTCTCGACTCTCGGCAAAAATTACGATAAATTCAGCCGGCCTCTCTTTGCTCTGCACACCCCAGTATCCCGCGAAAAGCAGAGAAACACCACAAGTATGTTGTCGCCGAGGAACTCCGGTCCAGCAGCCTCCGCCGTAGGCAGCCCCAGCGACCACCTAGCGTGGCACAGCACGCGTTGCTGGATCTTGGGCCTGTCGACCGTGATACTCAGCGTATCATGGCTGATCCAGACCTTCTGCCGGCGCCGCGCTCAGCCGGCTCTCCCCGTGTACGCGCCACACCCTCCGCCACCGCCGTACGCGCCACACCCTCCGCTGCCACCGTACGCGCCACCTCCGCCACCCCCGCAGGCGTGCGTGCTCACCGTGCCACCGGCTCCGGCGCCGTACGGGCCACCTCCGCCACCCCGGCTCCGGCGTCGTACGGGCCACCTCCGCCACCCCCGGCGGCGTTCTCGTGGTTGCTCAAGACTTTCTATGGCCGCCGCGTCGCTTCCCTTCTTCCAGTCACCAACCAGCCCGCACCGACATACTATGACCCATACGTGCCACCCGCGTCGTTCCCATACCCGTACAGCTCAGAGTGGCGAAGCTTAGTACAAGTCAGGGGGGCATCGGCCCCCCTCCCCAACTTTCGACTTGTTTCTGAAGAATTTTTGGAAAAAATTAGTCTCCCCTCCGTTCTCAAACATTCATATTTTTCTTTTCGGCCCCTTAGGTATTTTGGTCAAGTTCTGCCACTGCTAACACAAAACCTACATCTTCGACTTGAGCGCTGAAGGCGAGGGGATCGGGGCGGCGATTGTGGCCAACCCTGATTGAGTGGGTTTCTGCACAATTATGTGAAAGGTTTGATTTGTGGATCTTTTCTTTGAAAGCTTTGAACTCTCTCCACTCCTTTCTCACCATTAATTGTTCTTGCTTCGTTTAGTTTATTATTCTTCCGGTAGAACAACAGCATCATGCATGTGAGTGTTTTGAGGTGTCACGAAGAAGAATAGTTTTGAGACTATCAAGGCGGTTAGAAATAGATCACTTTGCTTGTCTGAGTTATATGTACGCTTATTAAGTTTTCATGTGTTATGAGCTTGTGTCTTGGTTACTAACTGTTTCGAGGGCAGTTGAACTAGTTGTGTGCCTTGTGTGTGGCTGTTGTTGCTTTTCTTCAAGTTTTTTTTTTTTTTTTTTGAAATTTTTTCTTCAAGTTTTAGCTCGTTACAGCTTCATGTTGTAAATATATAAAGCATGTGAACCTCTACATGTTGTTCCATTATCAAGGAATCGGGTCCCTTTACTGGGGTTCATTTGGAAAAAAAAGGTACCAAGTTGGTCTACTTTTAAGGTC
This sequence comes from Poa pratensis, assembly GCA_947311845.1. Taxonomy (NCBI): domain Eukaryota; kingdom Viridiplantae; phylum Streptophyta; class Magnoliopsida; order Poales; family Poaceae; genus Poa; species Poa pratensis. The sequence goes on along the minus strand of CAMZMU010000074.1, from coordinate 56,769,751 downwards.
ACTAGTGTTAAATTTCTAATGTTGCTCTTTGATGTAATCCATGTATGACAGTTATCAAGGTACACCTATGTTCGATATGGTCATCTGGTTTCAATATTACAACTTGATCGGTTAAAAATATCTCATTAAAGCATTTTTTGAGACTAACTTCGTCCTTATTGGCATTATGGGAGACTAGCTAGTGTATTACGTGCTCAATAAGGGTGGCCCTTCATTGATTGGACATTTCCACAAGCCATTATTCAATGGAGGCCGGGATGAAGATCAAGTAGCGAGTATCCGGTTTGGTTGCTACGTAGAGACCCGCACAATGTATCTTCACCGATGGGAAGTGGTTACCTCCCTATTGTGATGCAATGGCAATCACGTCTATGAGCAATACCCAATTCATCGACCGAAACATGTGTGTTTTGGCGATGATGCAAGAGTCACCCTCGATCATTAGTGACCTGAATATCTACGGATTTACTCCCATTTCAAATGGACGAATTTTCTTCCGGGGCCTTTGCAGTTGCCCACGTCATGCGGGATGGAATAGTTTTGGATTTATTTTGCAAGATTTATGAACTATCAACACGATCAATATTACTTTGTTGTAGGATAACTCAGTCAGTGGTTGTCAAATATATAGATGTATGTTGAACAAGATTCCCTTGGGCACGCAACCAATCAAAAATAACTCTAATGTGATAAGTGTTAAGTTAGGATTCGTGACTACCGTCTTTGATCCGAGCACATGTGGATGCTATTATGTGCAGAATGTACAAAAAAACGAAATTTATCTCTGTTGAAAATATAACAAAACACATTGTAGTGTGAGATCTTATCCTTTTCATGTGCTCAGGCCACGTCTCAGATTTCTCAGGTCGAGGCCTCTGGCCCCGTGGCCGGCGCACCGAGGATACGAGAGACACGAGGAGGCAACGGATAGCCTATGCGGCTTGGCGGGAGGAGAACGATGCGATGAGTTGTTATTCCTCCACGCTTCAAAGATGAGAGTGTATTTTTCTGGGCTCTTTGGCTTGATCCAGTATGTAGGAACGCTATACCAAACATGTAAGTACATCCTGCTTGAACACGTAAAACCGAGAATGGTGACTAGTACCACCTGTTCTTCAAGAATGAAACTATCAAGCAAATGAAGTTGCACATGTATTATTTTAGGCCGTGGTACTATACTCTTATTACAAACTGCTTCCCGGAGCATCACAGCCATTATCTTCGAATCAGTCAAGAGATAAATATGCAAGCCAGTTGGCGGGAAAAGGGGCAGTGAAATTAAGGAGGAGCGGTCGTCGCCGCCGCTGCTACGTCGGAAGCGGAGGAGTTTCTGCAGCCTTTCTTGCATTCATCCATAGAACTGTAGCACATGCCGTTTCCGAGGCAACATTCACAAATTCCGTCGTGGCAAGTTGTAGTGTAGTGAACGCAGAGTCCGTTGGGGAGGTTCAGCTTCTGGTTAGTATCCAAGTCGGCGGTGATCTGACGGCCTGTGGAATCACAAAATGAACCATCGAACGTTGGGAGTACTAACAGACAAGCAGACGGGAAATTGCAGGAGAAATCCATTCATGCTTCGAGGACAAATACCGTAGAGATAGATAAGCGAGAGAAGTAAATTAATAGCTCTGTTGCATACGAATCTCTTTACTTTGTTTTTGTCGGCTCCAGCAAAGCGGCCTCGAGAGGAAGGTAGGTCTCGAGAGCTCCCACGCGCCCCCGGCCGCCCCGGCCATGGCGGCCACTGGCCCGACCACGCTGGTCACCCGTGTTGACGGCGTGGCTCCCTCTCCGGCCCGGTCCATCGTCGTCACCCCTGGTCCGAAGCACGCTTCCTCGAGCTACCCCGGCGAGACCTCCAGATCTGGCCAACGCGGATCTTGGACCGGTCGCTCGCTTTCCTCCCCGCCCTTGAGTTCTGCGGCGGCCGGCCTGCAGGAGACCAGGATTGAGCGCCCACGCCTCAAATCGCTGGCCATCAAGCCCACTCCAGCCCCCGTCAACGACACGTCCTCCCCTTCTTCCCCAAAATGGGAGATTGCTCAGTCAAGGCACAGCCGGCGAAACCGCTCCCCTACACTTCCAGCGACAAGCGAGCACCGGGCCTCGGACCGCCAGGTCGAGCGCCGCCACGACCCTGCTCGCGCAGCCTTTTTAAGGCGCTTCCGTGGCCGCTGCTTCCGCTGTCTGTCCAAGTCTCACCGCCGAGCTGAGTGCCGTGATCCAATTCGCTGCATCGACTGCTGGGCTTGGGGGCATTCAGCCGGCGACCACTGCCCGCTATCCCGTCGCCCCATCGCGGCGGACAAGAGGGCTCCGGTCCACGAGCGGATCCGTTTCCCCGCTCCGCCCCCGACAATGCAGCGCTTCATCGCCTCCAAGCCGGCGCCCAAGCGTGCGGCTCCGGCGTCCAGCCACACCATCATCATGGCCACGCGCAACATCGAGATGGAGATAGCCAAGCTGCGCACCAGGGGAGTCCTGGTCACCTGCGTCGACCGCACCCACGCCGTCACTCCCAGGGAGATGGCCAAGAAGGTGGAGGCGGAGCTCTCAATGCCGCCACACCAGATGCGCGTCACCAAGCACCAACCAGAGGCCTTCTTCATCCTGTTCGACCAGCCGCTGCACCGCGACCGAGCGGTGCGGCTCCGTCACGTCAAGGTCGCCGGCTCCCACTTCCTCCTGCAGCCATGGAGGGAGACTGACCACGCCGTGCTGCAGCAGTACAACCTCCATGTTCGCGTCTGCATCGAGAAGATGCCTCTGCACCTCTGGTCCATCGAAGGCGCCCAGCTCGTGCTGGGCAAGGACGTCGTCGTCAACAGGCTGGACAGCCGCACCTACGAGATGCATGACACCGAGCTTTTCAGCTGCTGGCTCTGGGCTTGGAGCCTCGAGCGGATCCCCAGCGATCACGGCTTCTCCGTCTTCCCCAGAGGCGCTGGCCGGACGGAGGAATCGTATGGGCTAGCTCCGCCACGCCGCGACGTTCCGCCGCCTCCGGAGGGAGCACGGTTCGGCGCGCTCGTCCACATCGATCTTGTGGAGGACTGGAAGCGCCCAGAGGCCAGGACGCCGTCCTCGGGGCAGAGCGGCATCCCGTCCCCGATCTCCTCCGACGAGCCGCCGTACCCGTTCGTCCAGCCGTACACATGGCTGATGGGCATCCCCGACGGCGAGGAGGCGCGCTCGAATGGGCGTCGCCGCACGCTGGACTCCTGCGATGAGGGACCATCCTACCACCGCAACAACTTCGACGACGACGCGGAGGACAGGTCTCGCCGGCAGTGGCGTGACGCTGTGCTCGGCCCCTACTCGCACTACAAGGCCGCCGCCCGCAACCCCGCGGGCCTCGACGGCTCGCGCCACCGCAGCCGCACGCCTGCTGGACATCGCCAGGCTGCGGCCGCTCCTGCGCCCTCCGACGAGATTCTACCGCCGCCGCGCCGCTGCCGCTTCCACAGAGGGGCCCATGCCGCAGCGCATGGTCTCCTTCGTCGCGCCCACTGACGCCACGCCACTGGCCTCGCTGACGGTGGGACCAGAGCTCCAGTCCCGCCCAGTCAGCCCTGCCTCCGTGGACAGCATGGACCCGCTGGCTGACCTGGCCGGAATGGAGCACGCTGACCTGGATCCGTGGGGCCCAATCACCATGGACCCTATGGCTCTGGAGATCGACGCGGTTTGTCAAGCCGTCCTGAGCCAGCCTCTCTCCTTCGACACTGACGAGGGGGGCCCAGTCGAAGCAGGCCCAGGCATGGAACTGGGTTTGCGCTTCGGCAGCCCAGGCCCATCTCCGCTGGGCCCAGGAAGTACGCAGCTGGTCATGGCGGGCCAGCCTAACGTCCTCGCCATCGCCGACCAAACTGGGCCTGACCAGTTCATGCAGGGCATATTCACGGCGTCGCCGTCCTCTGTCCTGGGCTCTCCACCAACGCTCGCCCAGGGCAACCTGCTGCCAACCACGCCACAGCAAGCACAAGGTGCGCCGTCGGCGACCACGCCGATGCCGCTTCGCCGCAGCATCCGCCAGGCTGGGCTACAGACGACGATCCCGGTGGCGGACAGGGCCACGCTCCGGGTTGCGCGCGAGCTGAAGATGGTGGACAAGGACGAGCGTCGTGCAGCGGTGGCTGCGGCGGCGCTCACTGAACACTTCAAGACTCCTGTCCAGGAGACAGACATCGACGGCATCGCCATCCTCACGCGCATCGACCGCGACGCCATCCGCCGCGCCGCCGACCAAGCTTCAGCCCGGGCCGCCGCCAAGGCGCATTAGTTTCCAGATGTTAGTTCAACTTAGTGGTTGCCCGAAACTGCTGATCTTCAATTGGCAGGGGCTGTTTTCTTTTTATGCTTGGGTTCAGTGGAGTGTTCTTCCCGAGTCGACCAAGTTTGGGGAAACTAGGTTGGGTCGAGCTCGGTGCCAGGCGTGTAATGGTGGTGTACTGTCTTCAGTTCAGAAATCAATTCAGCAATTTCGTCGTCTACAGTTGCGTGCCTCCAGTTTACCCAATGAGTGACAACATCTGCCCAATCGTCACCTGGAACCCGAGAGGCCTTAACATGCCTGCTCGGCGTGATGCAGTCCGTGAGTTAGCCAATGACTCTAGGGCAGCAATCCTGTGTCTACAGGAAACAAAGCTTGATCATATCGATCGAGCTCTGGCAGCCGACATAGCCGGCCCTGCCCGCAACGATTTCTTCTTCCTTCCAGCAGCAGGAACAAGGGGAGGGGCTGCAATCTTCTGGGACGCCACGGTAGTGTCCTTGACAGCCCCTTCCGTTCGTCAGTTCTCCATCACGGCTACTGTCACGATTCAGGAAACTGGGTCGTCGTTCATGATCACGAATGTGTACGGCCCGCCGACAGACGACAACAAACAAGCCTTTCTGGATGAACTGCTGGCATCCAAACCGGCTCAGGGCACTCCCTGGCTAATCCTGGGCGATTTCAACATGATCTACGAAGCACGGGACAAGAACAACACCAATCTCTGCCGCCGCCTGATGGGCAAATTCAGGGCGGCCATCAACTCTGCAGAAATCAAAGAACTTCGCTGCTGCAACAGGCGCTTCTCGTGGAGCAATGAACGGGCAGACCCCACCCTTGTCTGCCTCGATCGCGTCTTCTTCAACATCGCGTGGGATAGCCTGTTCTCGCGCTGCGCGGTGCAGGCTCTCTCGTCCTCCTTCTCCGACCATTGCCCGCTGCTTCTCTCCAGCTTTTCGCCTCCACCGCGAAAAGCTCGCTTCCGTTTCGAGAACTTCTGGCCAAGGCATGAGGCCTTCTTCCCCACGGTCACCACGTCTTGGACAGAAGAGGTGAGATCAACCAATCCACTTCGCCGTCTCCAGATCAAGCTGTCCAGAACTGCACGCGCTCTCCGCCTTTGGAGCAAGGAAACCTTCGGACAAGCCGCATGCAGCTTCACATCGCCAATGAGATCATCCTCCGGCTCGACGTCGCACAAGAATCCAGACCCTTGTCCCCCTCTGAATTCCACCTACGCAAGGCTTTGAAACTGAAAGTGCTTGGGCTAATGGCAATCGAGAGAGCTCGGCGCCGTCAAGCCTCGAGGATCACATGGCTCCGTGAAGGCGATGCTTGCACTAAGTTCTTTCATGTGAAGATGAATGCGAGGAAACGCAAGAACTTCATCCATTCCCTCAACTCGTCGTCCGGCATCCACACAACCCACGCGGCAAAGGAGGCCGTTCTTCATCAGCACTTCTCCGAGGTGCTGGGCACGACAACAACAGGCGGCTGCACACTGAACTGGGACCTGTTGGATCTCCCAACTCTCCCTGCCGCAGGACTCGACCTGCCTTTCACCATGAAGGAAACATGGGAGGCAATCAAGGACTCCCCTGCAGAAAAGGCCCCTGGTCCGGACGGCTTCACAGGCGTTTTCTACCGTCGATGCTGGCACATCATCAAGCTCGATGTCATGGCGGCACTGCATCACATCCACCAGCTGGGACACAACGGAATTGCAGCACTAAATCGTGCGTTCATCTGTCTCCTGCCAAAAAAGGACGGGCCAGCACGGCAGGGGATTATCGCCCCATTAGCTTGATCCACTCCTTCGCCAAGCTTCTCTCCAAAATCCTCGCCCGCCGGCTTGCACCACACATGAGCTCATTGATCTCCACAGCCCAAAGCGCCTTCCTGAAAACACGATGCCTTCATGACAATTTTCTGTTTGTCAGAAATCTGTCCCGAGAGCTACACCGAAAGAAGAAACCTTCCCTTCTCTTCAAGCTGGATTTCGCTCGCGCCTTCGACTCAATTTCCTGGGGATATCTTTTCGACCTCATGCAGCAGCTTGGTTTCCCAGCCCGTTGGCGCGACATCATCGCCATGTTGCTCTCTACGGCATCATCCTCTGTCCTCCTCAATGGGGCAACGGGACCGTCAGTCCGACACCGGCGTGGACTCCGACAGGGCGATCCCCTCTCCCCACTGTTGTTCATCCTGGCGATTGACCCTCTTCACCGAGTGCTCGAGCTGGCCACGGAACTTGGCTTGCTCTCCCCTCTTCCTATTCGGGAGGCAAAAATTCGAGCCAGCCTCTACGCCGACGACGCAGCCGTGTTCCTCAATCCCATTGGGTCAGAGATCGTCTGTTTTTTTCAGATTCTACACAGTTTCGGAGATGCCACGGGGCTGCAGATCAATGATGGCAAATGTTCCGTCTCGCCCATACGATGCGAGGAACTCAACCTGGACGACATCCTCAGCCCCTTCGCTGGCACACGGATGGCCTTCCCGGTGCGCTACCTCGGCATGCCTCTTGCTCTCGGACGCCTGAGGTATGTGGACTTGCAGCATATCATGGATCGAGCGAGAGCCCGGCTTGCGGGATGGAACGGACGGTGGATCAACATTGGCGGCAGGCGCGAGATCGCTCGCTCCATCTTGAGCATGCTGCCAATTTTTGCTCTCACAGCTCTCAAGCCACCACCAAAGTTCACCAAGGACCTGGACAAGATCAGACGCGACTTCATCTGGCGCATCGAAGAAGACGCTGCCGCCGGCGGGAAGTGCAAGGTCAGCTGGCTAAAAGTTTGCTCCCCAATAGAGTTTGGCGGCTATGGCCTGCCGAACTTGGCATTGTTTGGGCGCGCCTTGCGTCTGCGCTGGCTGTGGTACGAATGGATTGCCCCAGGGAGGCCCTGGGTAGGCTTACCCTCCCCTTGTGACGACGTCGATCGTCATCTATTCAACACTGCGACCCGGGTGAGCATCGGTGATGGTAGCCGTGCTTGCTTCTGGCAGTCCAACTGGATCAACTCTTCCCCCCTCAGCTCGCAATTCCCGCTGATCTTCAGGCTCTCCAACAGGAAGAAGAAGACAGTTCAACAGGCCCTGCTCAATCACAGCTGGGTTCGTGACATTCGTCTGCCGGCCACGATCACCACGGACATCATATCTGAATTCCTCAACATGTGGCGCCTCATACAACAGAGTGGCCCAACTCTGATCGAAGGAATGGAGGACTCAATTCGCTGGACACTCACCAACAACGGATGCTACTCGGCCAAGTCAGCATACTCAGTTCAATTCGAAGGAAAGCTGCGATCCATCGCACCGGCAGCTGTTTGGAAAGTGTGGGCTCCTGCCCGCTGCAAGGTCTTCGAATGGCTGCTGCTCCAGGACAGGTTATGGTGTGCTGATCGACTTCAGCGCAGAGGATGGCCGAATGAATACTTCTGCCAACTCTGCAATCGGAGTCTCGAGTCAGCGGCGCATCTGTTCTTCGAATGCCCTTTCTCCCGGCACATCTGGACTGCCCTTGCACAATGGCCGCACTGTGCTGGGCTTGAACCGCTGCGATGGGAAAGCGCTTTGGCGCCAACCGACATCTGGCAACTTATGGCGAACACATTCACCGCCAAGAACAGGCCAGCCTTCAGCTCCCTCTTCATCTTGGCGACATGGGGGATTTGGAATGAGAGAAACCGCCGGATCTTTGATCATCGAGCTTCACCGTGTGCATCTTTGGTGCACTGGATTCGTGATGAAGCTCGAGCCTGGGCCTTTGCCGGTGCAAAAGCTTTGCGAAAACTGCTTTTCGAACCACCTTGAACTAGCACTAAATAAGTAGTTTATTCAAAATTTAAATTTCATTTCCTTTTTTGTTTGGGCTGCCTAACATGTCTGAGCATGGTTAGGAGTTCTTGTACTGTATTCCCTCTGCTTATATCAATATATACGCCAACCACGGTTGGATCTTTCAAAAAAAAAAAACTCTGTTGCATACTTACATTGCGCAACGAGAGATGCAGCGACAGCAGAGCGAGGGCGAGGAAGCGGGTCGTCCGCATGTCTTTCAAGCACGCGCTTGATGTTTTTGTTGATAAGATCGATCGATGAAGAAAATATGTGTTCTTGTCCAGGATCAATACATGACTCTTATATATAGAGAGAGACTGAGGCAAGGGAGAGTTCGTTGCAGAAAAGACCAGGCAATTAAGTTTGAATAATTTATCACTATCTTTCCGTAGTAGTTAGGTACCTCATTAAGAGTATACCTCGTTGAGAAAGGCAATTGCAAATCATGCATTACTTAGATTAATGCGAGATAGCAACGGAGGATACGAAATGTGAAGAGTAGAGAGAGTAGGGCTAGTGCAAGGTTCGTGTGGCTGGTCCATCCTCACTACGCGCTCGCCTCGATGCTTCTGTCCATGAAAACGTAACTAGGTACCTCATTAAGAGCATACATCAGATTAGATAATTTCGCTCCCTTTTCTAGATGCGTTCCTAAATTTTGTTAGCCAAACACGGATGAAGGTTAGCAAGTCATCGCTTTGCTAGATTTATCTCCTATTTTTAGATACTCCAGCCAGTATGTCCCCGAACTGTATCTGGAAATCAATTTTCTCAGTGTAGGGAATAATGGTACCAACGGCATAAACAGGTAGTACGTGTTTCTCAGAAGATGGCTTGCGATTTCTAAGAAACATAAAGATTCCCGCAGGTAGGAAATCATCGCCAAGAAATCCTTGTGCCATGGCAATGTTAGCATCTGTAGTCATGAATTTGAACTTGTCAGGATCCTTGCCATCTTCAGTCGGTGATGTCCTAATTATCAGCTAAGAAAAATGATACTTTAATCTGTACTGTAATTGCCCAGACGAAGTATCACGTTTACAAATAAATTCAGCAGTTTTTGCCTGGTACCTGCATCGATTGATGCACTCAGCTGTTTATATATTACACAGTATCAAATCCTTCCATCCATACAAATGGTTCAACAAAAGGAGAGGCTCAAGCAACTTCAGCTTTCCTGCACATAATTTACAAAGAGCCATATTTCTGCAGTGGGCACTATACCTTGAATTCACCTTGTATAATCACAACCTGTTTTCTTAGGAGCTGATGAACTATATGCACAAAATACTAGCCTGATAATCTGTGCTACACGGAACCTAAGGGAAGGCAAAAACAGAGCCAAGCCAAGCTGAATACTGTATCACCAAAACCAGCTACGTCGGCTATCGACAGCCTTGACTGTAGTCGCTACCAGGGGCATATGGCCATACATGGAAGCAAATTCATTCAGACATGTAGATCTCCGCAAAGTATGGCCTTTTGAACTGCTGATGCCGGTCGATCCGATCTCAAATATCCTTCCTGCAGTTATATCAAACAATGTAGGTGTGAGTGACCTCCTGATAAAAAATATCATCCAAGTAACATAATAGTCATCTAATACGCATGTCCTATTATGTTTTACATGGCTAGTTTTCTTTGGTTTCAGCATTGATGTCAAATTGTATTGTTGTTATTTGCTCTATTGGTTTGCGGCATTGAGTTTTTAGTTGCTTCCACATGGTAGTTGCTAATCCAAGTAATAGTAAAGGTAACTGACAAGCATGCTGAAACAGCATCAAATGTTCAGACAAGCTACAGCAACAGGCTGCTTTCTTCATAGACACTAGAGGCTTAGAGGGATGGCTAGAGTTACTGCAATACAGCTTAGTCAGGAAATTCAAGTTAGTTGAAATAACTTGAGTTATATGTGTCGAAGCCAAAGTTCATAAAGTGATTATTTTCACATTCGATAGGCATATGCCTACAGCTAAGAACTACTTGATCGGGTTCAAGTGTGAAAGCCTCATGTGATCAGAACACTGCAAGCCCACACAGCATGTTGGCTCAGGAATTACCCTCAGGAAATCGATGGTAGTGCCTGGTGGATGTAATTTTGCTATGGCTTACTAAAACCCCCTTTTCCCCACAAAGAAAATAACTACTTACTAGAGCCATCTAAGAACTTGAACTAGAAATTTGATATACATGGAGAAATAAAAATCATGGCAAGAATTGTGAAACATTTGAAGAATTAACCACAGCTGAGATACTGTGAGTGCATAAAAAATACGCTCTAACTGAAGCCTTCTTCTGAATACAGTAAATTCAGAAAATCGATAGACTCAACCAGTCTTTGGAGCAAAATGTAGGTACTGACAGTGAACGTTCGGTAACAACTGACAAGTACAGCTTGGAAGACTCGCATCAATCAGATCCCTTGCTTTTGAAACAACATTCCGGTGCTGGGGAGGAAAACGGTCGAAGAAGAACAACTGAAGCTCCCAAGAAAACCGATGGTTCTGGTGCTTCAAGGAACTTGGATACCAAAGAGGAGAAAGTTCTGCACCCTCAGGTCTCTGGGCAGTTGTCTCCTCTTACGAGCACTTTCAACTCCACTGACTCCCCTCCAAGCAATTCCTCCACTAAACTGTAAGTTTGCACGAGTACTGACATATAATCCATACATCCCTATTTCTGCTGAGAATCCATTTGGATGATAAAATGTACAGGCAACAAAAATCAAGATTGACAGTCTAAAGACCTTTTGTTGCCAATGCCATAAGTAAAACTGAGCATCACTAGTAATACCCAAAAATGGAATTTATCCATAGTTGCAGCAGTTAAAGTGGGGGTGTTCTGTCCCTATTCTGCTGGGGTTTTCCCCATTAAGTGTGAAAAGAAAATGTGAACTAATCCAACCAAATAAGGCCGTATAAGCTATTCAGAAGACTGCATGGAAGAATTTTACTGGTGTGCAAGTACAGACCTTGGACCCATACTGGTGGAGCTCCAGTTACATTTGCAACAAGAAAGGACATAGCAATATCCTCACAATTCCTGTCAAACATTGGTGGAAATCTCAATACATACTACATAGGGTATCATTTCAGCATAGTCAACATAACTGAAGACTTTCCAAAAATGGAGATGCAGAATTATACCTGTTCTCTGTCACGTAATCGCGGATAGACGGTAGCATCTGGTTGGTATATAAATCCAAGTACTTTTTATGGAGAAAACTTGCTTTGGAAAGAACCATGCTATATGTCCCTGTCCTCCAGACTGACCACCAGCTTGCATATTTGTAGTCCTTAGCATTGCTTCTCTGCAGGGGAAATTACTTCGGTTAACATAACAAACCTCCTACTAATATCCTAGAATTTGCTCCTTCTAGTCGTAAAAAATACAAATTTCTTTCTCATGATACACTAAAATTCAGAAAAGAAATACTTTTTTTTCGAGAGTAATTCAGAACAGAAATACTACTCGTTATTCAGTGTACTTGTTCGTACCGGATCAGCGAGCCAGTGGATCCGGGGCACGAAGCCGACCATGGCAGAGGGCGCGCTCCGCCAGACGGAGAAGGCGAAGCGCAGCGTGGAGCAGGGCACGATGAGGTCGTCGTCGACGGAGAAGACGGCGTCCGTCCTGAGCCCGTCGATGGGCCTGAACCTGTTGTTGAGGCTGTCCCGCTTGTTGACCACGAAGCGCAACTCCGCGGCGCCGCCGTCCCTGAGGAGGCGGCTGCAGTTGAGGACGCTCCGGCGCAGGGCATCGGGCGGGTCCCGCGGCTCGCTCCACACGACGTGGACGGCGTCGACGCCGGCGCAGCCGGAGTAGTGCGCGACGGCCCTCTTGAGGAGGTCGTAGCGCTTCCACGTGTTGATCACCACGGAGAATCCGCCGCCGGCGCCGCTGCGGGGGGAACGGGGACAGAGGAACTGTGTTAGCTACCGCGGCCGGCCGAGGGTAATTAGTCGAGCAGGTGGCGCACGTCTGGCTGGCCAATGGCTATTGGTCGCTACTCACCGTGGCGAGGTGGGGGCGTCAGCGTCGGGGTCGGGGCAGTGGAGGGCGAGGCCGAGCGTGAGGATGGCGGCGGCGGCGAGGGCGAGGAGGCACGCGACGACGCAGGGGCCGAATCTGCCGGCTCCAGCGGCCGGCGGATGGCGAGAGGACAGGGGGAGAGCGGGCGGCGGCGGCGGCGGGTGCCGTTCCTCCGGTACGCCGACGCCGCGGCAGCCTGGAGCTGCAGCAGCAGCTTGGCCATCCCCGGCAGCATAGCCAGGCAGCGCTCCTCGGGACGAGGGAGGAGGAGGAAGATTCAGAGCGCAGCCGAAACTGCGAGCTCTCCGGCGAGCAAGCCTTGGCGTGTCTCCAGTGTGCACCACCTGACTGGCGATGCTCACACCGGAGGAGTACCTGGTTTAATTAGCTCCGGAGCTGACTGCTGACAGGAGGATGAGAGAACCGAGCTGCTGACGACGATGGTCCTGAGCTGAGAAGTTGCCAGTGGGTTGTGCCGTACGCTGCGTACGCACGGTGCTCGCCTCGAGCAGCTAGCTACCCACCGCCACTAAATAAAACAATCTCCTGGAATCTGTTTTCTTTTTCGGGAGATCAGGAATCTCGGCAATACGATGACCACGATTTATTTTATTTTTTATTCGTGAATGAAACACTCGTATTACATTAAGACAAAATAATTTACACACGGCATCTACTTAGCAAGAGAAAATTGCAAAAACCACCACAATTGGTAGTCAAGGTTCAAAAAACCACCGGCTTTCATTTAAGTCGCAAATCACCACCACTATTCGTTGACACGTTGCAAAAAACCACCACTTCTTCGCTAACCGTCAGTTAAGTATGAAACTGACAGACGGGGCCCACATGTCAGTTTCATACTTAACTGACGGTTAGCGAAGAAGTGGCGGTTTTTTGCAACGTCTCAACGAATAGTGGTGGTGATTTGCGACTTAAATGAAAGCCGGTGGTTTTTTGAAGCTTGACCACCAATTGTGGTGGTTTTTGCAATTTTCTCACTTAGCAAAGATTGCACGGAGCTCGTGCAAGTAGTATTCGGTATTGCGGTGGATTATGAGAATCTTGTTTTGTTTTTGCTCATTTTTCCTTTTAGCTAACTAGACAATTTATTTATTTGATGGCTATTTTTGACAGAAATTTATGAAATAAATTCAGCCCAACGTAGACCGTCAACTACACAATGAGCCTAATCGGCTGAAAATGTCTATTAATATGTGTGTTGTTCATTTTTCCTTGCGGCAACTTCAAGATTTCAACAGTAAATACACAAAACAGATATTTTTTATATTCGTATTAGAATCGCTTTCTTGGATCTTGATTTTGTAACTACGAACAAAATATTACAAGACCAAATTATGAACTTATACAATGAAAATACTCTTTCATTGCGAACCATCTCCCTAGGCGATCGTAGGGGTGTCCGGGTGTGTGAGCATGACTCTTCCACCAGGATTGATGCTAAGATTTTTTTTTTAATACGTGATGCTAAGATTTTTTTTTTTGAAAGGCTGCGTACACCAGATTGCACTACATACAAAGATGAAGTACAAATCGAAGAACAGAAATCCGACGCAGGGGAACAGAGCAAGAACAAGCACCAACAACAACGCCGGCGAAGAAGACGAAGATCGACGACCACCTTCGAACCACTGCCTGAGGGCACCTCCTACCTTGTAGAGCGCCGCAGAGCCCGTCCGCCGCGCAGCGGCGGAGCTTCAGCCGATGAACGTGCACAGCGAGCACCCTTCCTCTCCAGCAGCACCACCTTGCCGCATCCATCTTCGTCCCCAGCGCTAGCAGAAGCCGCGAGCCTCGCCTGGCCCTGAGTTCCAGCCTCCGAATCCTCCCTCGTAGCTCCACCGCGTGGAGGCCGACCTCCCCGCCGGCCGGCAAGGAGGAGGAAGATCCAGAGGGAAACCGGCAGATCCGGAGATCCCCGGCCACCAAAAGCCGCGCGCGCCACGCCGGAGCTCCGAGGAGTGCCGCCGCAGAAGGGGAACGTGCCGACCCCCACCTAGCCCCCGACGCCATCGCCACCTCCACGACGCCGCCGGCGGGATCCCTACCGCACCCTACACTATGTACAGGCCGGGATCCGGGGATCCCCCACCCTCCCGCCGCCGGAGCGACGCCGGAGAGGGGAGGATCCCGCGGATCGCCGGCGAGCGAGGTGGATGGACGGGGAAAGCTCAAAAATCGCCTCTCTGGCTACTGTAGCGAGAGAGGAGAGCTTGGCCGGTCGCTCTTGATGATGCTAAGATTTTGTTTTGTTTTGCGAAACACAGTACAACGCAGACGCTCACATACACGTGTACACACTCACTCCTATGAACGCACACACGCACATCCTACCCCTATGAGCACCTCCGAAAGACTGAGCCGGCGGTCGGGTCTTGAGATTGACGAAGTCACCACAGGCGCCTCGCTGTCGACGGAAACATCGCCTCCCACTGAAGAATATTCCGTCTAAATGAGAAACACCAATGTCAAATCTAGGATTTGAACTCTGGTGGGATTATGGTACAACCACCCTCCTAACCATCTTGTCACAGGCAAGTTCTCGTGATGCTAAGATTTTGACACACGTCGATGCGTTTATTATGGATTTAGTGAGATTTCGTGCATCTAATTAGTCTCTGCCATTCCAGTGTATGATTAACAGACGTGCTCGTGCGAATGTCTTGCTAGAGCAAAACAAATCACTCCTCCATTCTTATCTTTATGTACTTCCAGAGCTCCAGTCGTTGTAATTTGCTTCCCTTTTCTATGGTCCGAGATGTAAACACTGCTGCAGAAAGTAACAAGATTGGAGCTCTGGCCGTCATGTGTTCACCATGTGACTGTGAGAGGAGGACTGGACGCCACGTGAAATAACGTAACGTACGCAGTGACGAAATTTCGGATCACTGAAAACTACTCCAGTAGTACTGTGAAGCTATGAAGGACGAAGTTTCGAATCACCGGAACTGCAAGTGCAATGTAACCACAGGATCTGATTCTGAATTCTGACTGATGGAGCCATGGAGGAAGGACCAATACTTGGTTTGCTGCAACAGCGACTGGACAGCGCTACCTGACACCTACAGGTTATAAAAACGAGACGGGGACACACTCGCGGACCACCCTGAGATTCACATAAGGCCCGTATACAAGGTCCGCTAAAAAAAAAAACGAGATGCCTGTCTGCCTGACGAACTGAATTCATCCCTCGTTCGCTCGTTCCCTTCTATCTTCGACTCGTACGAGCGAGCGCTCGTCGTCGCCGCCACTTTAGTTCGCCACCGCCACTCCAGACTCTCCATTGCGCCACCGCCGCACTTCCTCCGGCCGTTCCCCGTGCTCGCCGTCGCCGCCACACAATGATGCGCCCACCGCTCGGCGCTCGCCCCATTCTTCCCTAACCCTAGCGACGGACAAGGGAGACCGACGCCCGGTGGCGCGCTTCCTGCAGGCTTCAGCTTCCCGCCACCGCTGCCCGCCGGCGGGGAGTAGGCGAGGCCAGCAGCCAGCACGCTCCAATTTCAGCAAGGTACAACTTCAAGTCTTCAACCAATCAATCCCCAATTTGACAGATTATTGAGTCTGATTTAGATTGTTGAGTCTAATTAAATGTTGTGTGTAAGTTGAAACTTATTGATTATTGAGCCTGATGTATTGCACATTTGCACACACTTATTGTAGATTTGTTGAAAAATGAAGAGGACCGGATCCATCGCTTCTCTTTCCCAGATCGGGCCCGCACGCGCGCCAACAGCTCGCCGCAGGTCGGCACCAGGCCTGCCCCCGCACCGGCGGGCAGCCGCCTCACGGCGCCACCAGCAGCTGGTGAAGGAGCGCCGCTTCTAGCAGCCATGGTGGTGAAGATGCGCCTGAGCGCCGAGCGCCTACACGGCGAGCTCCCCCCAGCACCTTTGTGGTGGCGAGGGGTGGCGGAGGTGGGAGGGGCCAGCGGCGGCGGTTTTTTTAGGGTTCTCCGAGTCGCCCCGGACGGAGCGACGCGGGGTCAAGGGGTCTTCTCTCAACACAAATCCTTTATTATATGTTGTAAGACTCTATCAGCTTTTGTTCAATTATGTGCTGTCATGTTGACATTTCCGTATTATTGTTGTGACAGTTTTATAAAGCCGGACCACCCTGTGTCAAAATCCTGGATCCGCCAATGCACTCCAGAAGATGCGGACTAGTACGTATTCCCTCCGTTCCAAATTAGATGACTTCCATTTGTCTAAAAGTGGATGTATCTATACATGTAACATGTCTAGATACATGCACATGTGGACAAATGAAAGTCATCTAATTTGGAACGGAGGGAGTAGAACCCAGCAGCCGTAGCAGCCAGCATGACCATGACTCCATGAGAAGAACAAGCTGGGAACACGATCCAGAAGATGCAGAATAGTAGTAAAACCCAACAGCTGTGGCACAAGAACAGAGCATATTGGCATGCATGCATGCATTCAGACATCATATGTGTTTTACAATGGTAGGTTGATGTACCCGGTGATACAATTGTTTTCCAGATGGGACAAACAACCAAAATTCAGCCTAAATAAGCTCCAGTGTCTCCTCTGTGAGGATCTGCACATGTCCATGTGGTGGCCAGTTTACATGCGCACAAACAGAGCCTATATATCAGTATTATATTGTCGCCTTAGGAGTAGAGGACCATTTTGCTGGTATCTGCGCCCGCGCCGTGGCTGGACGCCTTCCTCATCTCCAGCGCGGTCTTGTACGGCGGGGCGATCGGGGGCTGGACTGGGTCCAGGCTCTGGTAGGAGCCGCCGCCTTCTGTTCTTGGAAGCGGGTACGAACGGTCCGAGTCGTAGCCACTGAGGTCGCCGCATGCCAGAAACGGGATGTAGACCTTGTTCGGTCCCTCCAGCCATCCGCTTCTGCAATCTGTGCATGACAAGTCGCACAGAGAAGAGGTCGGCATCATGTATCAAATGCTGACTGACCCTATTGTATGACTAGGGAGTAGTCGTGTAGATGTCTTGTACCTAAATCATCGGCCCCGGAAGGAGTTCCCACTTTCTCTAGAAGGTGATACAAATCTTTCTCTTTGAACCCCTCGGGAGGTGCATAGTTTTCGCAAACTGCAAACGCCTCTGTTTGACAAGTATAAAGATGACTGTAAGACCATATATTAAAAACAGTTCCCATCAACCAGAAAATACAGATGATAAAAGGAATGAGAATATAGATGATAAAAGGAATGAGACTGAAATGACGTGCGGCACTGGGGAATATAGGCAAACATCCAAAAGGTACATGTCAATCCCTTTCAAGAGATAAAAGCTTACCAATACTTGAGTTGCGGCTACTTTTCGGCTTTGCAAATGTAACTTGTGAGAAGAACAGCTTTAACTGCATAAAGCATAAAGCAATGATAGTAATTAGCAGTATATCTTCTCCACAGAAGCACCTTATGCAAACATCTAAACCAAAATTCGTAATTAAAATGACACTGCTACTCAACAGTCTGTAAAGTCTAACCATATTATGCCAACTCTGCCAAGCAAAAATGAGGAAAACGCAATCTACATAGCAATATAGACTACTGTAATCAACTACAGGTGAATTTCAGTTCCAATCACCGAGCGCAGATAGTAGTTGTGGAACATAATAACAATACAAACTATAAACAGAAAAGTTGCATGAAAGCTGACGATTCAGCTAGATCAATTTCTAAACTACACATGGGAATTCCTAACTGTACAGAAGCGGAAATCAGTAAAAAGGACCAATACCTGGCAATAGAGAAGACTTGTATCTTTACCGCGAAAAATCTTGGCAACAAATTTTCCACCAACTTTGAGTACATGAGTCACAATTGTCAGTGCCTAAAAGCAACGCATATGCACACAAATTAGCAAAAGAAACAAACTAATTTGCAAAATCAATCTGAAAACTAAGCCAAAGGTAAAACTGCAACTAGTGGAAAAATATAACAGGTTACTGGAACCAGGGTGTTACATCATGTTGTTCTAGTATAACATAAACAGCGATGAGTTACCCTTAGGTTGAGAAAAATGGCCAAATGTTGAATATAAAAATAAATAAAGAAGATATTAAGCATTTTCAGGTAGAATGTCCAATGTAAACTACACAGGTAAGGTAACCAATATTTATTGACACCGTATCTTATGGAGACTGCAAATTGCTTTGAAAAGGTATCTCTGACCTAAACTGATACATAAAGACAGAAAAATGTACCAACCGCCAATATAAGCTGGGACTGAACAAACTCGTCCATGTCATGAAGGCCAGTAACTGCAATCATCCGAAGGAACATAAGAAACAGAAGTGCTATAAAACACGAAACAGAGTTAAGGACCACTTGTCTAGCAAAGTAGCAATCCAATCTTACCATCAGGGCACCATCACAGACAACCAAGTCTGCTTTGCATCCATCAAAATGCCTAATAACCTGGCAGCATATTTACACAAGTTACAGCAAGTAAAATTTTCATTACTTAGAATGTATCTTTGCGTCTACCCATCTCACCATTTCCGCTGTTCGAGCATTAGTGATGTCGCCCTGCACTTGGATAACACCTTCTATCGGAGCCATCGGTTGCAAATCGATTGCAACAATGAGCGGAAGTTCACCATCTCTAGTACATTGACACAGTGCGAAATAAACAATCAGATGTGAAGGATGGAATCATGTTAGTTAAACAGAAGGTGACAAACATGCTGAGACTGGTACTTACTTTCCATCAGATGTTAGCTTTGCTGGAACATACAAATTGCGGCTCAAAACCTGCAAGTTTGAATGTGGTAAGCAATCATGAACACATGCAGGTATGGTAGGCAATTGACAGTTCGAATACCTGGCTCCAGCTCCCAGGAGCAGCGCAGAGATCAACGACACGCTTCACTCCTGCAAAGTCGAACACCAAAACGGAAACAACCCCTCGTCAGTTCGATGCTGTTTATCAGTGCAAGCCAGTGGCAGGAAAGCGAGCAAGATTGACTGGGTTGAGAGGACGAGACCGTAGAAGATGTTGAACTCCT
The DNA here is from genome assembly GCA_947311845.1 of Poa pratensis. NCBI lineage: Eukaryota > Viridiplantae > Streptophyta > Magnoliopsida > Poales > Poaceae > Poa > Poa pratensis. The sequence continues at coordinate 56,750,577 of CAMZMU010000074.1, read as the reverse complement.
GGTCGATCTGCAGGAGCTTGAAGGCGCTGCGAGCTCTCCACCCCTCCTCCTTGGCCTTCCGGTAGTAGATGTCCTGGGAAACCGACGGCCAACCGCACACACGGTAAGAAGCGGCGATGCGAGAAGGGGGGCGGGGAGGGGAGAAGCTGGCTGGGGAGGAGAGAGACGGAGGCCGCTTACCCTCTTGTCTTTAGAAGCCTTTCCCATGGCGAAGAGGAGCCGAGCGGAGCGGGGAACAGGAGAAGAGCGGCGCGGCGGAGGCCGGCGGTGGTGGTGTGAGCGCCGCCCTGATTGGAGATGACGGCGAGGAAGGAGGAACGACCGGCGAGGCGGCGCGGGCGGGTAGTCTGCTAGGTGTCGACTGATGCTGGGCTGGGCTGGTCTGTTGGGCCTATTTCTCTCTATGTACTGATGGAATTGAGCCCAATTATTTGAGGTGGACAGACAAAACCAAAGTCTATTCCTAAAAAACACAAGTTTATCCGAAGTACTATTCACTTTCCAAGGGCCTTCCGATGATCCTAGCCTTGTTGAAAAGGTTGTCTAAACGAAAATCTTGGATGCAATGCTAGTACATGTTGAAATATGTTGCCTCTCTGTACCGTCACGTTGTAACGTAGCAGCTAGGTTCTAGAAGGTTTAGTTGTTAGTTTGTTGTATCGGATCGGTGCAAATATAAACCGATCAATGTTGATCTTTGCTTTACTTGTAGATGAAGCCCATGCGGTTGTAACATCCTGTAAATCCCGAGCCAGGGTTTTGGCCTTTATTAACACGCAAGCGTCCGAGTCCAAGGGTAAGCTTCCACCATAGTTTTTACATGGTATCAGAGCCCCTCTCTTCCAAGATACATCAACCATGTCACATGCTTCCTCCTCGATGCCTACCCCAGGCACTCTCGGCCATCAGGTGAACGAGAGGCTGACGAGGGACAACTTCCTGCTATGGAAGGCGCAGGTTCTGCTGGCGATCCGCGGAGCTCAGCTGATGGGCTTCCTCGACGGCACGGCGGCTGCGCCGGCAAGGGAGGTGGAGGTGACGGACAAGGACGGCAAGACCAAGAAGGTGGCCAACCCCGCCTTCGGTCTGTGGACTGCGCAGGATCAGCAGGTTCTGAGCTACCTGCTCATGTCGCTGTCGCGCGACGTGCTCGCGCAAGTGGTGGACATCACCACCTCGGCGGAGCTCTGGACGGCAATTGGGCGGATGTACGCATCCCAGTCCATGGCCAAGGTGATCTAGCTCCGCTCCCTTCTCTCCAGCACCAAGAAGGAGGGACTCACCGCGACAGCCTACTTCACCAAGATGACAAAGGCATTGCGGATGAGATGGCGGCGGCCGGCAAGAAGGTAGATGATGATGATTTGATTTCCCTTATTCTTGCTAGACTCGATGCAGAGTACAACCCGTTCGTGTCTGCGATCTCGGCGTCGGCCCGTGCATCCGGCGTTCCACTGTCCCTCAGCGACCTCTTCGACGAGCTTCTGGTCGCGGAGGGCAGGCTGGAGGCCCAGAACCCCAGATCGCAGTACGGCGGTGGCAATTTCGTCAATCTCGTGTCCAAGGGAGGACGCTTCCCAAACCACCGTGGTGGCGGTGGTGGCAGCGGGTACGGCAACGACAACCACGGCAGCTTCTACAACATCAATCAGCAGCCCCGCGGCCCGTACAATGGCGGCCCTGTCAACCCAAGGCAAGGCCCCAGACCGGTGTGTCAGATCTGTGGCAAGACGGGACACACGGCCCTCCGCTGCTGGAAGAGGTCCGAGAAGAACTTCAAGTCGCCGCTTCTAAACGAGGAGAAATCGGCGAACGCTGCATCTGCATCGACCTCCTACGGTGTCGACACCAACTGGTACATGGACACGGGGGCGACAGATCACATCACCAGTGAGCTGGACAAGCTCGCTGTTCGTGACCGCTACAACGGCACCGACCAGGTGCACACGGCGAGTGGGTCAGGTATGGAAATAATGCATATTGGTCACACACAATTTCATACCCATGATCGTCCTCTCCATCTCAACAATGTCTTGCATGTTCCAAAGGCATCTAAGAATCTTGTTTCTGTTCACAAATTTACTCATGACAATCATGCTTATGTTGAATATTGGCCTGAATTCTTTTCTATCAAGGATCAGCGGGGAAGGTGCTGCTCTGCGCCAGGAGTAGAGGTGGTCTTTATCCCTTACCATGCAAGGCGTCCATTCAAGGAAGATATGTCCTCAGTGTTAGCCGACCATCCTCTTCCCACTGGCATAGGCGTCTAGGTCATCCATCTTTCACTATAGTTAATCAAGCTCTCAAGGAGAACAATTTACCTTTTTCCAATAAAAGTCATGAGTCGATCTGTGATGCATGTCAAAGGGCCAAGAGCCATCAGTTACCATACCCTAGATCCACTAGTGTTTCCAAAGCTCCTTTAGAGCTCATTTTCTCAGATGTATGGGGGCCTGCCCCAACTTCTGTTGGCAGAAATAAATATTATGTCAGTTTTATTGATGATTTTAGCAAGTTTACATGGATCTACTTGCTTCGCAACAAATCTGATGTTTTTTAGAAGTTTCATGATTTCCAACAACATGTTGAACGTTTGTTTGATAAGAAAATTCTTGTTGTTCAAACCGATTGGGGTGGCAAGTATCAAAAGTTGAGTTCCTTTTTTGAGCGCATTGGCATCTCTCATCATGTCTCTTGCCCCTATGCCCATCAACAAAACGGTTCCGCTGAACGAAAACATAGACACATAGTCGAAGTTGGTCTTTCACTTCTTGCTCATGCATCTATGCCACTGAAATTCTGGAATGAAGCGTTCCTCACTGCTGTTTATCTTATTAATAGGGTGCCTAGTGAAGTGATCCAATCTCAAACCCCTATGGAACGTCTTCTACAAACAAAACCTGATTATTCCTTTCTAGGAATTTTTGGGTGTGCGGTATGGCCAAATCTTCGACCTTTCAACAAGCACAAACTTGAATTCCGCTCCAAACGGTGCGTTTTTCTTGGGTATAGTGGGCTTGGGCTGTTTCTTGTATCTGATGGAGCATGAGGTTGGTTCAGCCCTCCAGTGGTGTAATAGCGCCCCCGCCGCGTCTATCTATATAAGCTAATCCCTCGACCTCAACCGACTCCCAAATCTCAATTGCTTTTACTCTCTCTCTCCCTCCCTTTCGCCGCGTGCGCCGTCCAATCCAAACCAATCCCAAGTGTGTTCCCCATCCGCTCACGGCGAGCAAGATGATTTCCCCGGACGCGGCCCGCAACGTCGTCGGCATCATCGGCAATGTCATCTCCGTCGGCCTCTTCCTCTCCCCTGTGTAAGCCGCCGCCGCCATCCCCCTGAATTCGCGCGGCAAAAATGATGATACTAGGGAAATCGGAATGCCCCAGATACAAATGTTTAGATGTCTCCTCCGGTAGGGTCTACATCTCTCGTGACGTCGTTTTTGACGAATCTATTTTTCCCTTCTCCAAACTCCACCCTAATGCCGGTGCACAACTTTGGGCGGAAGTGCTCCTTCTTCCACCCACACTCCTAAATCATGCACGTTTTGATCATGGGGGTGATTTGCATGCTGATCATATGACTGTTTCTAATCCTGCTGATCAAAATTCTGAGTCAAGTGTGCAGGAAAACTATGATGATTTTATGCAGACAAATTCGTCTGCAGAAGATCATGGCATAGAAAACCGTGATGATTCTCCTGTCAGCACTGGCGACGCTGGATCCCGAGGTGGCAGCGAATCTGCTGATCCATCCATGCGGTCTGGCGGCCGGTCGGACGGGCGAGTGCGTGCGTGCACAGGCGACATGCACGGATGCGGGGCCCAGCGGGCCCGACACATCGCCACGCGCGGCCACGCCATCGGAGTGCACGGATGATACGTCCAAAACGTATCTACTTTCCCGAACACTTTTGCTATTGTTTTACCTCTAACTTGTGTGTTTTGAATACAACTAATGCGGACTAACGCTGTTTTCAGCAGAATTGCCCTGGTGTCTTGTTTTTGTGCAGAAAGTCAACTTTCGGGAAAAACACCAGAAAAGATCGCAAACCTCCTATTTTACCAGAAGACTCACGGAGCCAGAAGGGGAGGCGGAGATGGGCCACGAGTGGCCCAAACCACAGGTGGCGCGGCCAAGGGGCCCCGCGCCAGCCATGAGGAGGGCGACTCGGCACCTCCCCGAGCCCCCTTTCGACTACTTAACCCTCTCTGACCTAAAACGCGAGGGGGTCGTCCACTTCATCCAGAAACATCACCGTACGCCGCCGCCATCGCGAAACCTATTTCGGGGACCAGAAACTCCGTTCTGGCACTCCGCCGGGACGGGGAATTGGAGGAGATCATCGCCATCATCATCACCGACGCTTCTCCATCGACCATCCATGTTTCCCCCATCCATGTGTGAGTAATTCCCTGCTGTAGGCTGAGGGGGATGGTAGGGATTGGATGAGATTGTTCATGTAATAAGTTATAAGATCATTAGGGCATGGTGCCTAGTATCCGTTGTTAGTACTTATTGATGTTGTTGCAACTTGTTGAGCTTAATGCTTGTCACTAGGGCCCGAGTGCCATGATTTCAGATCTGAACATGTTATTGTTTCATAATGATATGCACTGTTTATTGATCATACCTGCAAGTTGTATACACATATTGTTGTCCGGAACCCGAGGTCCCAAAGTGACAATAATTGGGACAGCCGAGGGGAATGGCTGCGATGTGAGGATCACATGTGTTCACGGCGTGTTAATGCTTTGCTCCGGTACTTTATTAAAAGGAGTACCTTAATTACCAGTAGATTCCCTTGAGGCCCGGCTGCCACCGGCTGGTAGGACAGAAGATGTTGTACAAGTTTCTCATTGCGAGCACGTACGACTATATACGGAACACATGCCTATGTTTACTTAGTACTTGGATGCTTTATCATTATTATCTGCAATGCCTATGTCTTGATTATTATATGAGCTATCTTATCCATGCAGCGCCCGTTCATCCATCCCTATGCCTACAGTGTTTTAATCCTACTGTTTACTGCAATCACTACTGCTGTCTCTATTTACTGCTGCTATTATTTCACCGCTACTACTGCTATAAAACTGTTGCTACTGATAATCTGTGTCGAGCAAGACTATTCACAGGTGCAGCTGAATTGACAACTCCGCTGTTAAGGCTCTCAAGTATTCTTTGGCTCCCCTTGTGTCGAATCAATAAATTGGGTTTTACTTCCCTCGAAGACTGTTGCGATCCCCTATACTTGTGGGTCATCAAGACTATTTTCTGGCGCCGTTGCCGGGGAGCATAGCTTTATTTGTGAGTTCACTTGTGATCTATATTGCTCGCTGAAATTTATTCATCATGGGTAAAGCTCGTGATGAGAGGGTCCGTGTATTGCCATCCACTACAAGAAAAGGTACGACACTTAGTACCTCTGCTGCTCTTGACTCACCATCTGTATTGAGTCAACTTGTTACACCACCACAATCTTCACGTGTTGGTACTACTGCTGAATCTGAAATTGCCTCTGATAATATTGATGATGCTTCTACTGTGATTGATGAGAGTATTTCATTAGGTCCACTTTTAGATGCTGCTATTGCTAAGTCTAAACAACTTGAAAATACTAGAACACCTAATGGAAGTCCTACTACTCCTGTTTATTCACCTGAGTTAAGGGATTATACTTGTGATGATGATCCTGATGAAACTTATGTGGAACTTGATGATGATTTTATTGATAAATGTAATGCTACTACTGGTGCAAGTAATATAGAAATTTTCTTGCACAACATGCTGTTAAATACAAGTTGTCACCTGATCCTAAGTTTGCCACTTCTCCTATAAACATTAAAGATAAGGATTATGATTTTTCTCTTGATTTATCTCATATATCTATTGTTGAGAAAACTCCTTTTTGTGGCACTAAGAGTGAAAGTGCTGTAGAGCACATGAATGAGCTCTCTACTTTGAGTGGCTTATTTTCTGATGATATTAAGAAGCGTAGCTATTTTGTTGCTAAGATTTTTCCTTTCTCATTAAAAGATGATGCTAAAGCTTGGTATAACAACTTGTCTCCTGGTTCTATTACTAGTCCTACTGGTTTGCTTGATGTTTTCTTTCAGAAATATTTCCCTGCTAGTGCTCAACATGATGCTTTGCAGAGAATTTATAACTTTGACCAGGAAGATGAAGAGAAACTTCCAGAGGCATGGACAAGGTTTTGCTCTCTTATCAGAGCTCGGCCTGGACATGATTTGGAAAAGCATGATCTACTTGATATATTTTACAGTGGACTAACTATTGAATCTAGAGCATATCTGGATAGTTGTGCTAGTTGTGTTTTCAGGAAAAGAACCCCTGAAGAAGCTGAAGAATTATTGGCTAAAATCAGCCAGAATTATGATGATTGGACTCTACCTGCGCCGACCCCCACACCTACACCGACACCAATATCAAAGAAGAGGGGAGGTATGATTGAATTGAATGATGAAACAATGAGGGAGGCCAAGAAGACTCTCATTGAGAAGGGTATTAAATCTGAAGATGTGAAGAACCTTCCACCTATTGAAGATTTGTGTAAGCCAATTCCTCATCCATCCATAATTGAGGTTCACTCTCTCCACAGGTTCGATGAAGGAGATATTCCCTACTCTAAACCACCTGATCAATGCTTAGATGAATTTGATAATTATGTTATTAAGCAAGATAATTTTAATATGAGAGTAGAGAATCATTTGCATGAAAACTCTCAAGCTATTAGTAAGTTGCATGATATTGTGGAGAGAACCTCCAATGATGTTAAGATGCTTATTAAACATTTCCATATGGTTCAAACTCAAATTGATCAACTCACTAAAGTGCAACAAGACATGTTAGCCAATGCTTCTAAAGAAAAATTAAAACCTGTCTATGTTAGCACTAGAAGTGGAGCTCATACTCAGGATCCTTTATATCCTGAGGGACACCTAAAAGAATTGAACAAGATTCTCAACTAGCTGAAAATCCAGTTTCTCCTTCTAAGAAAAAGAAGAAGAAACATAAAAATGTTGTAGAATCCTCTGAAACTGTTAATGATCCTAATAGTATATCTATCTCTGATGCTGAAACTGAAAGTGGTAATGAACTTGATAGTGATAAGGATAAAAATGATGCTCTTGATAAAGAAGTTAGTGAAAAGGAACCTGAAAAGCATACTAAAAACACAAAGTACACTAAGGAAGACTTCATTGCTAAGAAACATGGTAATGAAAGGGAACCTTGGGTTCAAAAGCAAATGCCTTTTCCAACTAAGAAACTAAAATCAAAGGAAGAAGAACATTATAATAAATTTTGTGAATGGATGAAACCCTTGTTCTTGCAAATTCCTTTGACTGATGCTATTAAATTGCCTCCTTACTCAAAGTATATGAAAGATATTGTTTCTAACAAGAGGAAAATTCCTAATGAGGAAATTTCTACTATGCTTGCTAATTATTCTTTCAATGGCAAGGTTCCTAAGAAGCTTGGAGATCCAGGTATACCAACCATCCCTTGCTCCATCAAGAATAATTATGTTAGAACTGCTTTATGTGATTTGGGAGCAGGAGTTAGTGTTATGCCTTTTTCTCTCTATAAGAGACTCTATCTTGATAAATTGATACCTACTGATATATCTTTGCAAATGGCTGATAAATCTACTGCTGTTCCTGTTGGCATTTGTGAGGATGTCCCTGTTCAAGTGGCTAACAATTGTTTAATTTTGACTGATTTTGTTGTTCTTGAAATGCCTGAAGATGATAATATGTCTATTATTCTTGGAAGACCTTTTCTAAATACTGCAGGTGCTGTTATTGATTGCAATAAAGGAAAAGTAACTTTCAATGTTAATGATAAAGAACATACTGTTTATTTCCCCAAGAAAGTTGACAAGATTTATGGAGTCAATACCATCTCCAATTTTAAAACTATCAAAGTGGGAAGTATTGATTGCCCTATATATGATCATCAAGAAGGATATCAAAACATTATGATTGGATCCATATCAATACAATACAAGGTAACATGAGTGTTTCATGATGTTTAAATCATTTGTGTCATGTAAATTTATTTGGTGCCAAGACTTGATCAACCTTGTTATCAAATGTATTTGCATACATGAAAGAGCTAAACAGCATTTCTTTCTTCAACTTTGTTTTACCTCCTGTAGTGATAATTAGGTTGCAAAAGTTTAGTTGTTTTGAATTTTAAAAATAATTTTTCTGCCCAAGTTTTATTAATTTAAATATCCAGATTTCATGCAAATTGAAAGTTTTCAAAACTCTGTAAAAATTATACCATTGGTCCTATTTTTCAAAGAGCATCGTGGGAGTGCCTGGTGCTGACCAAGGGGACCCACCATGGGGTCAAACCACATGGTGGCGCGGCTGCCCCTTGGCCGCGCCAGCCACTGAGGTGGGGCACCCTTGGCCCTCCAGCAGTTCCCCCACCTACCACTTCTTCCTCTTGCATCACTCAGCTCGTTTTTCTCTCTCACACTCGAGTTTTTGCTGTTCTTCCTCGCGATTTCGATCTCTTTGTTCAGCCCATCTCAGCTGCTGAGATTTGGGGCAATTGCTCTCAGGTATGTGACTCCTCCATGTATCCAAGTAGAATTTTGTTTAGTAAAGTATACCTTGAGTATTTTGCTGCTGTAGGTGACTTGTTAAGTGAGTATGCATGCTTGTTCTATGTTGATATAATCAGTTTTGATGCATGTTTAGTCCTCTAGCAAGTCCATATAGTAGTTCCCCTCATTTGTATGCTTCAAAGATAATTTTTATGATATGTGTCAAAAATTTCAGAGGATGGAGGGAAATGAACACCAACTAAATCAATATGAATTGGTGGTTCCTGAGGTCATGGGGATCCATCGTGAAGAAGGAGTGTTCCATCCTGCTATCCATGCTTGGAATTCATGAGAAGTTCGGGGATCTTGCGTGATTTTCGTACTCTTGTCTCTAATACAGGATTGAGTGATTTTGTAGAGGGAGAACCCTACCAATATGCAAAGCTAACTGTGTCTGTGGTGCAGGACTTTAGATTTGATTGGTCTTCACCTAACCCTATGGTTCACTATAAAATTTACAACAAAAGTGTCCACTTGCCTTTTGATGCTTTTTGTGCAGCAATTAGGGTGCCGCAATGGGGATCACGAGGGAAGATACATGGGCAACCCAAGCATTTGACGGACCTATACGAGGTAATATGTCAAGGAAGAACCTACTCAGATGAAAGTGGTAAAATTCGAAGTATTCAATTTCCATGCATTCGATATTTTGCTTACTTCATCACGAGGTGTGTACTTGCTAGGAAGACTGCAAATAAATTATCCATTCCTGATTTAGCTTTCCTAGCAGCAGCCTTGCAACATGATAAGAGTTATAATTTGGGTGCCTTGATAGCTTTCGCATTGCTGCCAATCGCGAGAAAGGTGGATTTTGTGGAGGACTCATTGCTTCTCGTTTATTAGCTATGCATGGTGTAGTAGCTCTCCCTAATGATTTGCAGCTTTCTTTAGAGAGGCTCGATTTTGCTTCCATGGGGAGGCATGGCTTTGTTACTAGTTGGTCTACTTTGAATAATCTATCTTATGAGGTGCCTTTTGCCAAGAAGGTGAGGTGGAAAATGGTTAAATCTGAGCGAATAGTCGCTTTGCCTGCACCACGTTTGTTTGATCTTGGTTTCAGGAATGTTTGGTCAGTCACCGAGGATGAATTCGATGCATACTTGAGGGAACATGCCCTGCACACAGAGGATGATGGAGAATGGGCGGACGAGGACTCCACTCAGTTTTCCGGGACTGGGGGCTCGCGCCCCTATCCTGGGGATGCTGGACCCTCTGCCTCATCTTCCTCAGCGGAGCCGGATGTTGAGCACGCCCAGTATGACCCGCCGGCTTGGAGTTCCTACCCGCGTTATTATTAGCCTCCACTTAGGCCAAAAGCCTAAGCTTGGGGGGAGGTATATCGACATCTCACTCATTTACATATCATATCTTGTCGATACTTTGTATATCCATGTTGCAGTTTTCTTTCTTTCTTTTTAATTGTTTACCTTTTATTGCTGCATTCCAAAACACAAAAAGACCAAAAATATTTCTGTTGTTTCTCTTCATTTGTTTCTTTAAGTTTCAGTATTAGTTTGCTTAGTTTTAAAATTCGGTTTGTTATTCAAAAATCAAAAATATTTTGCTTTATTGTTTGTTTCTTTTTGCTCTTGTTTCAAAAACTCGAAAACCCAAAAATATTTGTTGTTTCTTTTTGGTTTTGTATAGTGTTTTCAGAGTTGGACAGCCATCCGTGACTCCGATGGAGCTTGGTTTTCATTCTTATCATTCGAAGCAACACAAGTGAAAAAGCAATAAGGATGATCTACAACAACTCGAGTTGGGGTGAGAGGCTGGTATGAACTCTATTTGTTTTCATTTTTGTACATATACTCATCTATGTGAGCATGCTTAGTTGGTTCATGTGAGGTATATGTCATTTAGTGGATGCTTAGTAGTTCTTGTTCTCTCATGATCGGTCCCAATTTATTAATAGTGGTAGCATGTTATGTTGATGTTTGCTTGCATTGTTCTATTCATAGAGGGTATGACATTGTGGTATCCTCCTCTGAATAATTCATTCGAATTGACTTGGCACATGCTCATGCATGCATATGACTGAAAAACAAAAGTCAATTAAGCCTTGATGATTTATTTTGACTCAGAGTTCTTGTATCACTTTTATGTCTCAATTAATTTCATTTTGTCGCAAGCATGATTATGACGGTTATTGCTCTCTTGATTGTCGCTTCCCAGTCTATTGCTAGCCTTCACTTGTACTGAGCGGGAATGCTGCTCGTGCTTCCAAAACCATGAAAACCAAGTTATTCCAAAGTGTCCACCATAAATACCTATGCATGGCATTTCGAACCATTCAAGTAAATTTTCATGTGCTACCTTTAAAACCTTCAAAGTACTTCTCAATTTGTGTCAATGTTTTATAGCTCATGAGGAAGTATGTGGTGTTTTATCTTTCAATCTTGTCATTCAGACTTTCACCAATGGACTAGTGGCATATACATCCGCTTATCCAATAATTTTGCAAAAAGAGCTGGCAACGGGGTGCCCAGTCCCAATTAATTATAACTTTCATCAATAATTCTCTTCACATGTTTTGCCCTGATTTATCAGTAAGCAACTTAATTTGCAAATAGACACTCCTCCATGGTATGTGAATGTTGGAAGGCACCCGAGGATTCGGTTAGCCATGGCTTGTGCAAGCAAAGGTTGGGGGGAGTGTCACCCATAATGAAACTAAAATACATGTGTAAACAAAAGAGAAGAGGGATGATCTACCTTGCTGGTAGAAATAACATCCTTCATGGGAGCCGCTCTTGAAAGTCTGGTTGACAAGGGGGTTAGAGTACCCACTACCATTCGTTGACAACAACAAACACTTCCCAAAACAATTTTGCTTCTGTTTTAAAAATAAAAAGCTCTAGCACATGATAATCCCTGCTTCCCTCTGCGAAGGGCCAATCTTTTACTTTCATGTTGAGTCACCATCCTTTCTTTGAGCACTTTCTCGAGAGCATAGTTGTCATTCTTAGTGTAATGTGCTTGTCCCAGAATGTGGTTAACTGTGATATAACTTTGATGCTTTTATCTTTGATATCTTTGATTCTAGTCTTCCCATGAACTTCAGAGGTGCCTGGGCATTTATGTTTTGCTGTACAAAAACGGGCAAGCGAGATACCATCTTATCATATCCTATTATGAGCATTACAATCTTGTGAATTAATATGTTTCATGTTTGTCGCTATTAGTATGTTGGTATCTTTTCATAGTTTACATGCCTATTGAGTGACATTATTTGCATTTGCCTCATCTTGAATTGCCTAAGCATTTGTTCATATAGTGAGAATATATGCATCATATGAAGCAAATGTGTTCGTGAAAGTCTTTTATCGCACTCAGTTGTTAACTGAATTGCTTGAGGACAAGCAATAAGCTAAGCTTGGGGGGAGTTGATACGTCCAAAACGTATCTACTTTCCCGAACACTTTTGCTATTGTTTTACCTCTAACTTGTGTGTTTTGAATACAACTAATGCGGACTAACGCTGTTTTCAGCAGAATTGCCCTGGTGTCTTGTTTTTGTGCAGAAAGTCAACTTTCGGGAAAAACACCAGAAAAGATCGCAAACCTCCTATTTTACCAGAAGACTCACGGAGCCAGAAGGGGAGGCGGAGATGGGCCACGAGTGGCCCAAACCACAGGTGGCGCGGCCAAGGGGCCCCGCGCCAGCCATGAGGAGGGCGACTCGGCACCTCCCCGAGTCCCCCTTTCGACTACTTAACCCTCTCTGACCTAAAACGCGAGGGGGTCGTCCACTTCATCCAGAAACATCACCGTACGCCGCCGCCATCGCGAAACCTATTTCGGGGACCAGAAACTCCGTTCTGGCACTCCGCCGGGACGGGGAATTGGAGGAGATCATCGCCATCATCATCACCGACGCTTCTCCATCGACCATCCATGTTTCCCCCATCCATGTGTGAGTAATTCCCTGCTGTAGGCTGAGGGGGATGGTAGGGATTGGATGAGATTGTTCATGTAATAAGTTATAAGATCATTAGGGCATGGTGCCTAGTATCCGTTGTTAGTACTTATTGATGTTGTTGCAACTTGTTGAGCTTAATGCTTGTCACTAGGGCCCGAGTGCCATGATTTCAGATCTGAACATGTTATTGTTTCATAATGATATGCACTGTTTATTGATCATACCTGCAAGTTGTATACACATATTGTTGTCCGGAACCCGGGTCCCAAAGTGACAATAATTGGGACAGCCGAGGGGAATGGCTGCGATGTGAGGATCACATGTGTTCACGGCGTGTTAATGCTTTGCTCCGGTACTTTATTAAAAGGAGTACCTTAATTACCAGTAGATTCCCTTGAGGCCCGGCTGCCACCGGCTGGTAGGACAGAAGATGTTGTACAAGTTTCTCATTGCGAGCACGTACGACTATATACGGAACACATGCCTATGTTTACTTAGTACTTGGATGCTTTATCATTATTATCTGCAATGCCTATGTCTTGATTATTATATGAGCTATCTTATCCATGCAGCGCCCGTTCATCCATCCCTATGCCTACAGTGTTTTAATCCTACTGTTTACTGCAATCACTACTGCTGTCTCTATTTACTGCTGCTATTATTTCACCGCTACTACTGCTATAAAACTGTTGCTACTGATAATCTGTGTCGAGCAAGACTATTCACAGGTGCAGCTGAATTGACAACTCCGCTGTTAAGGCTCTCAAGTATTCTTTGGCTCCCCTTGTGTCGAATCAATAAATTGGGTTTTACTTCCCTCGAAGACTGTTGCGATCCCCTATACTTGTGGGTCATCAACGGACTCGACGTCCCCACAGACGCAGCACACGCGTGCGGCTACGCCATCGACGCGCACGGAGACGGCGTCAGATGCCGCATCTGCGTCAGAAGACGCGTCGCCCGGATCTCTGGGATCAAGCGCCAGCAGCGGATCGTCTGCGGCCGAGGCTCCTGCACCTCCTCCTGAACCTCGCCGTGTACACACAAGGTCCAGAGAAGTGGTATTTTTCAGCCTAAATTTTTTACTGATGGTCGTGTGCCCTGGGGAAATTTCTGTAGTACAGGAGAACCTGAAAATGTTGAAGAAGTATTGAGAGATGGCAAGTGGCGCTCTGCTATGGATGAAGAATATTCAGCACTCATGAGAAATGAGACATGGCATTTGGTTCCAGTTAAAAGAGGAAGCAACGTCATAGACTATAAATGGGTCTACAAGGTGAAAAGAAATCAGATGTTACCATTGATCGGTACAAGGCAAGACTTGTAGCTAAAGGCTTCAAGCAAAGGTATGGGATTGACTATGAAGATACATTTAGTCATGTAGTTGCAACTATTAGGTGCTTTTATCTATTGCTGTTTCGGAAAATTGGAGTATGCGACAGCTAGATGTGCAGAATGCGTTCCTTCACGGCGTTCTGGAAGAAGAGGTATATATGAGGCAACCACCAGGGTATGAGGATCCAAAAAAACCTGGTTTTGTGTGCAGGTTGGATAAAGCTTTGTATGGATTAAAACAAGCTCCTCGTGTGTGGTACTCTCGTTTGTCTACAAAACTTCAGTCTCTTGGGTTTGTTCCTTCAAAGGCCGATACTTCTCTGTTCTTTTATAGAAAAGGAGATATAATCATGTTTATGCTTATTTATGTTGATGATATTATTGTCACAAGTTCATCACAAAAAGCTGTAGAGGCACTCCTTCATGACTTGCGCACTGATTTTGCCTTGAAGGATTTGGGGGAGCTTCACTATTTCTTGGTATTGAGGTTAAAAAGATAAACAGTGGAATAGTTTTAACTCAAGAGAAGTATGTTTCAGATTTGTTAAAGAAGGTTGGCATGAAGGACTGCAAACCCTACACCAGTCCGTTGCCTACCTCAGAAAAACTGTCATTGACAGAAGGTGAACCGTTGAGTGATGAAGACTCCACTCGGTACAGAAGTGTTGTGGGCGCGTTGCAGTACCTAACACTAACTAGACCTGATATATCTTTTTCTGTTAACAAAGTGTGTCAATTTCTGCATTCACCTACCTCTTTGCATTGGTCTGCGGTAAAGAGGATTTTGAGATATCTTCGGTATACATTATCTCTTGGACTGAAACTTGTCAAGTCAGATTCTACTCTTGTTAGTGCATTTTCTGATGCAGATTGGGCAGGGTGTCCAGATGATAGAAGATCAACAGGTGGATTTGCAGTATTTTTTTGGATGCAACCTTATTTCATGGAGTGCACGTAAGCAAGCTACAGTATCTAGATCAAGTACTGAAGCAGAGTATAAGTCCTTGGCAAATGCAACAGCAGAAATAATTTGGGTGCAAAAACTGTTGAAGGAAATAGGTGTTGATCATCCAAAGGCTGCCTCATTGTGGTGTGATAATCTTGGTGCCACTTATTTGTCAGCTAATCCAGTATTTCATGCCAGGACAAAACATATTGAGGTAGATTATCATTTTGTTCGTGAAAGGGTTGCAAGTAAACTTCTGAATATCAGGTTCATACCCACTGGTGATCAAGTAGCGGATGGGTTTACGAAGCCTCTCTCGGTAAGGCAGCTTGAAGCTTTCCGTGGCAATCTCAACTTGGGAAGTTTCGATTGAGGGGGAATGTTGAAATATGTTGCCTCTCTGTACCGTCACGTTGTAACGTAGCATCTAGGTTCTAGAAGGTTTAGCTGTTAGTTTGTTGTATCGGATCGGTGCAAATATAAACCGATCAATGTTGATCTTTGCTTTACTTGTAGATGAAGCCCATGCGGTTGTAACATCCTGTAAATCCCGAGCCAGGGTTTTGGCCTTTATTAACACGCAAGCGCCCGAGTCCAAGGGTAAGCTTCCACCATAGTTTTTACAGTACAAACTAAAAATATTGGATGCAAAAGGTGTATTCTTCTTTGTATGAACCTTTTGGGAGTTTATCAAAAAAATAGACCAGATAGGTAAGTTACCTAAAAAATACGATGGATCCAAAATTAAAAATTGTTAGCTTTTAGGGAAGAACTAAGAATTGGGAGACTAGGAATACCTTAAACATAAAACATCCCACCATCCAGTTTGTTCCTTTTCTACATCTAGATATAAAATAATTTAATTTCTGAGTTGTTCCTTTGTAAGAAATTTCATGTGATGAACGTTTTTTTTAATGTGATGGAAGTCTTCTTAGAAGATAGGATCAGAGTGTGGACTTAAAATATTACACTTTTTTGTGCCATATGCAGACTTCACCTACACATTGGTGCGGTGTTATCTTTCCAAGCAGGGAAGACATTCCATAATTTCTGGTGTGGTTTGGCTTAATTTTGTGAGACTTTGAACTATAAGTCACAAAAGCAACTAAATACGTGATTTTGGGTTTGGCTTTTGTTCGACTGAACATTGTTGCATGATGGTACAATCCAAAAGCCAAAATTAAAATCACCTACTCAGGTATTTTTGTGACTTATAAGCCAAATTCCAAAACCCAAAATTAAGCTCAACTAAATACCCTCTTAGTCACTGACCACATTGGTGTGAAGATACACGAATATGCGTTCATAAAAAAAATTATGTCTACCCAAGTCATTTGAATGAACATTGTGCTATCTAGTTAGCATTTGGAGGAATAATGAACATGACCACAGGCATCTCCATTCTCCATTGTCCAAAAGTAAGAATACATAGGGAGATCACACATTCACATTCATACACATCCATTACTGTATGAAAATATGAGGAGCCAAAATACCAAACGGAATAAGCTTGTGATGTAACAACATTGATGGGCAATGAAGTTCAGATGTTTCCACAAAAGTAATAAACGTCAAATGTTACAGGATATCATATAAATTCTCCCAAAAACACGAAATAAATCAGGCAAGAGTATCTCAAAGGATATCGACGCCTTGACATTGACATAAAGATCTATCGAAGGGATCAACAGCACTCAGATCATGTATATGGCCAATATGTATCTGATCAAAGAAGTAAGAATCAACCAGCATTGAAACAAAACTGAGCACCTTGAGAAGCTCTGTTATCCAGCTGCAGCTCTCTGTGTTGATCAGCTATCCATTAGAATAACATTTCTTTTGAGATCTTGTTGCATACTCCATACGTTCTAGCACTTTCGCGTTCAAAGAAAGAACCTTGCAAGATGTATGTCTCTCACGGTTCCCTGATAATTTATTAGCACAATTTTTTTGAGATGGAGGTTAAGGCATTCAAGATCAAGTGGAAAATGATGCCGTGCTCTTTTTTATCTCCCAGAGCGGTATAGCTGAAATATGATTTGTATTAGCTTCAGATATGCTTCCACATAGGATTGATGGTATAAAACAAATGAAGCAGCTAGTTATAGATAAAGAGGCCTCTGAAATCAATCGACTGTAAAGAATTCTCACCAAGACATAAAGTTTCTCCAAGCACGGAAATAATGTCATGAAGTCAATGGCATCATCAACACTTGGAGGGGACATGCGCAAAACCAAAACTTTGACGGTGCGCACCACACTCATCGGGCTAGCAGCAACAATTCTCTGAATGACATGATAAAAGTCAACACACAAAAATAGCATATATGCATGGTCATCACAAGATTAGATTCCGTAAATATGATGACTTAGTAGTTACCTGAAGAACTATACTTTTGAGCTCTTTTTGGTGAACCGTTCTGGCAGAGAACCCAAGAAATCAAGTTTGGGTGCGCAAAGCACACGGACTATTAGGTCGTCGTCTATTCCTGATAGGAATAACTTTTCTAGGAGAGGGGCATCCTCAACAATCACTTGTTGCAACAGTGTCTCTGGCTCATCTCCGTGACCCAAGGACACACCTAGCCTCCTAAGGGCGGAAGAGTTGATCCGAATGCCACGAACAGTCGAACACCATCCAATTCACTAATCACCAAGCTCTCCAGCACAGGGCATCCAGCAAGAACGGCGTGGAGGACGTCCTCCGAGATGACGACACCTTTAAGAGTGAGCTGCTTGAGGTGGGGCAAACGTAGATCCCCGGGTAGGGCGGCCCTGGAGGGGAGATGGATCATGTAGCCGGTGCACTTGATGCTGAGGATGCGGAGGGTGGGCGAAAACCCAAACACGGATGGCGGCAGAGTGTAATGGTTCTCCTCCCTAGCCATTCGCCTATATTCCTTACCCTCTTCCTTGCGGTTTTGCCACATATCGAACTCCTGGAGGCCATCAACGGCTGGCTGGAGGGCTGGCGACTTGAGCCAGCGGTTCAATAATGGGGAGACGAAGTCAGATTTGTATCCGTACCAGGTCAGGGAGAGCCGGCGGCAGGGCGCCTGGTGTCGCCGAGGAGGCGGGAGACGAGGCTGGAGGGAGTGGGCTCATCTTTGCGGCGGAGCTCGACGTCGAGGTTGAGCTGGGCGGAGCGGAAGATGTGGCGCCACGGGGTGGAGAAGGACTGGGTGCGGGCGCCGTCCTTGGTAGGGAGGAGCGAGACAATGCGGCGGAGAACGTCGGGGCAAGGTTGCTGATCAGGTCGGGGCCTTCTCCGTCTTCGGGCTTCTCGCTCGCCGGTGGCGTGACGCCGGCGTCCAACTCGGCTACCTGCCATTTTGGTTTTTTGGCTGCGTGGGTAGCCATCGCCGCCGCCAGCGCCAGCCGGGGAAATAGCGGGGATGGGTTTGAGTTGGAGGTAGGCTCAAGTGCGAATAATTCGGCGCGTGAGTTAGGGCAGGTGCATTGCTGGGAGCTTATCTAGGCGCTTAAGCAGAAAAATATCAGGCTATTTATCCTGACGTACATGCAAGAGCCCAGAGATGCAACGCGCATGCAATTTGAAGCGCTTATTTATCCAGCTAACTAACTCCGATATTCATGCCGCAAGTAGAAAACGAACTAAGCGCCAGGCGCAAGGCTTTGCGGCGAGCCGGCGACGCTTGCAAATAAGCGCCCTTGGCTGGGATTGTACGCCGGGAACAAAATCCTAGCGTCTCTAAATAAGCGCCTGCTCTTAGAGCATCTCTCCGGTTGTTCCAATATCTTTACTATTAAAGGAGAGTCCGTCGTTGGTGTCAAACGTCTCACAAATTACACCAGAAATGCCACCGTATTAACCCGTCTCAAATCATTCATTAGCGGTAATCCTTTATCCTCCTACCACTGATTACGCTAACAAATCTCAACTCGCAGCACATGGGGCCCAGCGTCCAACAACCTAGCGCTGATCCACACCCCAAGTCCCCAACCAACAAATCGAGTGCGGTAACAAATTCAACCATTGTCGCTATTCCTCCAACTTCCGATGATCCCCCCCCCCCCCCCCCCCCCCCCCCGCCCGCCATCCGGCCACTTTGGATGCTGCCCCTAATGGCGGCGTCGGTGGCGCCCTTTGTTCTCCCTTCCGCACCGTTGGCATCCTCTCCCACGCTCGGCTCCATTTCCGTCCACATCCGTCCATCGTCCATCCCACAGTCCTCCAGCAAGGCTAGCAACCCGTCACCACCAAACTAAGGCCGTCGCCGACAACAACGGCTTCACCAGCCCATGGCAGCCCTGAAACTTGTGCTTGCTCTGCCACACAGCCACAGGCTCCGTGCTTCCCGCGTCGAGAACGGACGGCGTGACACAGGTCCACGAACCCCAACAACGCTGCGTTCAGATTCCCTCTTGGAAGACTCTTTCAGGGAAAGGCTCGTCCTTGCACAAGGTAGACTGGATCACCTCCATCGTGTCATTTGACTTGCAGGGTATTATTGTCAATATCTTCTTGTAGGGTGTTTAATTTACCGGCCTCTCATCATAAATAAATTGTGAATTTTAAAACGTGACTGTAGACAACTTATTGATCTACTTTCTCTTTTCTCCCAAAATTTCCTCAAGAGAACGACTGCTATTAATCTTACCTTCTGCCTTCTCGAGTATTCACCATCTCTGGACTGTAACGTTATAAATTGTTTTTACGGGGCAAACCCATAATTTGAGGTGATGCCAAGCTAATGCTGTTTTGCAGAGCCAAAAGGAAAAGAAGGTGCCACTGATGGTGGTTGTGATTCTGGGTGGACGTATCTCACCGAGCTTTGCGGCTCGGCCCGAGTTTGATGGGCTCGGTGCGAGCTTGATTCGGCCCGCCAGAATTTTTGCCCGAGCCGAGCCCCATTCTCTGGCTCGGGCCGGCTCGTTGGCTCGCTCGTTGCCTCGTCGATTCAGTCGTCTTCAGTCGATTCAGTCGTCTTCTTCTTCCCCGAACCAACCAGATGCAAAAACTAGGTCAGCCACGCGCCGCCGCCCGCCGTCGCAAGCTACCGTCGACGTCGTGCTTTCCGGCCAACCCCACATGCTCACGGTCGCCGCTGCCGCCGTGAGTAGTGTCGACGGTGACCGGTCCCTGCAGCGCGACGATCTTCAGGGAGTCCTTGCTACCGACGACGTCGCCAAGCTTCGCCTCTGCCCCCGCCGTTTCCCTCCGTCCGGACCGTCGCGACACGGACGTCGCCGCCGTCGCCCTTCCCCTCCGTCCTGCCCGCGACTGGGGCGTCGCTGCGTTGCTGCTTGGTGAGTAGTGTCGCCCCGCGCCGCCCCACATGCTCACGGTCGCCGCTGCCGTACTGCGCCGCCATCGAGGAGGACGGCCCCACCTGTCAGTGACCCACCTCCATCAGGCTCGCGGGCTGCACCGAGTTGCACCGAGCTTCCCACGAGCTCGGGCCGAGCTCCGTTTCATGGCTCGCCGGCGGAGCGAGCCAGCTCGCGGCTCGCCATTTTTGCCCGAGCTTTTTGCTGGCTCGGCCCGAGCCAGCCCGAGTTGGCCCGCGTCCAGCCAGAGTTGTGATGGCAAAACTGAGGAAGCGACAACTTGGTTACTGTGTCTACTAAATCAAATATGGATATGGTTGGTGAGTAGATTCTCCCTACATTTCTTTACAACGATTTGTTAGATTTCTGAAAATCCTACATTCTTTTCTGCTGCCGCACAATATATCACAGCACCAACATGATGCATCTTAGGGTGCATGTTCTGAATTACTTTGTGGATCCATGTGGTATCATGTCCAGTTTACCTGATAGACTATGCATGGCAGTCTATATGATGTCATACTATCAGTATATTTATTTCCCTTAAGAGCCAATGTACCTCTATCCATACTTTTTAATTGATATGATACTTGCATTCAGCTTCATTCTTGAAGACAGTGTACCTCTATCCAGACTTTACTCTGGGAAGTTAAATTTCAGGAGATGAGGATTCACCATATCAAGGGTGTGCATCTAATCATAGCCAATATGTCGGATGTCGCTGCTGGGAATGTTTTGGAGATATTAATGAGTTTAATGTGCCAAGGAATGTTGATGACATGTCCAGCCATTGGCACTGATTTGCCACCGGGCAGCACTGGGAAAACTAGAACCGGAAATGTGATTGTGGACCCTGGGAGCTAATTGCAGCTAATACATCAAAACTACACCTGAGATGATAGTGAGGATGAGGACCACACTGATCTTCCAGCAACCTTGTGCTATTGTCTGACCATAATGAGCCGAGTTAACCAAGCGATAAAAATCCTGAAATTGAACATTGGCGGGTTACTAATGCAGAAGAAAATGTATATACAACGCCAAATAATAAGCTCAAGGATGAGAAAAACCCAATACACAGTTCAGATGTGCTTGGGCATCTAATGAAAGAAAGCTTAAATGGCAGTGAGTCTGTTGGAGTGCAAAGGAGTGAAACGCACGGGTGGTCCAAACTAAATGAAACGAAACTGTAGCCAGTCACCTCAGGCTAGGAGGAGTTTTAGCCCTTCAGGGGGAAACTAGCGCCCCAAGGTACTGGACCTTGTATCATTGTTTTGTATGTGTATTATTTGTAATATTGTGTGTGTTTTCATGATTTACCTATTCCTGTTCAATGGAAAGGGCCACTTCTACAACTTGTTAGAGTTATATAACTATACATGTCATCAGTCATGGCCAGTGGATACTTCTACAGCTTGTAGAAGTAGGTTAGCTAGCAATTTTTTATTAGCTTCACCTTCAGGTCTGCATGGACAGTATAATCATGGTTCAATGGTCCAGAAACAAATGTTGATGAGTATTAAGCTAGGTGGAACTTTGTGTAGTCGCATGTGCTTATGACTTGCAGTTATTGTTTATTTTTACACATGATTATTTTCTAAGATTTGCTCGTGTCATTTATCTGAACTAATTTCTCTTACTAATGATACCAAGGGTACATTAAGTTAGATTTTTGGTAGGAAATGCATATGGCATGTTATAGTTTATAAGATTTATACGTTGAAATATGCACCCTTATAATTTTCCCCTTCATTATTCTTCTATTTGAACCAAAGTATGCACGACATATGCATGTTTCAGTCATTTTGTGTCACCAGTAGCGAGGACATGCTTAGTGTGTGCTATGTATTTGAAGATAAACTGGAAAGCATTTTCACTCTTCCAATTTCAGTAGTGCTTTTGTTTATTTTGTACATGATTTTAAGTTTTTTCTCATAGATCTCAAGATTTTAAGTTTGATATGAACTAGATGTCACACGGCATTGACCGTGGGGAGGGAGGGATCCTATTATCTTGAATTTCTGATCATCTTATAAATTGCAGACATCTGATATCAATGAAGTGTTAATATATAGTTTTACGCGCATGTGCCCGTGCCCCATGGTCAAGCTACAGGATTTTATTTTTTGTAATATGCAGTTACAGGGCCAAATTAGATTTCTGTAGCCCGTAATGGATGTGGTTTAGAAGTTGGAAGAACAAGGAGGCATAACTTGTTGGTTGCAGGATCACGTGTTAACAGGATCCATTAAGTACAATATATCAGTATTTTTTTTGTTATGAGAGGGTAAACATGATGTTTATGGTTACTGGTTCTTGGTTTGGAGGAAATTGTTTTATCATGTCAATTCACATATATGTTTAATTCATATCAAATTTATACTTTGCTAAAGGATACACATCTGAAACCCTAAGTTATGCAATCAAAGTACATTATGCCTGAATTAGTCTGCTTTGGGGAACTAAATATGCAATTTGAAATTTGAATATATAATGCAAATAAGAAACTGTATATTGACATAGATGCGTTCAAATAGTGTATGGATTAATTGAGCAAAAAACTGTATATGGACATAGATGCGTTCAAATAGTGTATGGATTAAGTGAGCAAGAATTGATGAAAATTAGCAGGGGTTAAGAGACTTTGAACATTCCAGCGGCTACAGAATTTCTTCGAGCTTGGCGACTGCAGCAGTGAAAGGTGGGAAAGCGAGGCGAAGAGGAAACTACTTGCTGGCATGGAAGGACAACAGAACACTGAGGACGAGCTCACCATTGCCTAATCTAGGCTACTGGCCGGCTTGGCGACAGAGGAATGGTAGTGATGCGTCGTCGATGGAGGTCTACGTCCAGACTATCCATCTCCATAGACATGGAAGACTTTAACAAGGCGAGCTGCGCTCAGGAGCATGCCGCCATTGGATTTGCGCTCAGACTTTCCATGGGTAAATTGGTGTTTGCTGGCCGTGGCATGTTTAGGCAAATGACTGTGACTATTCTACAGTTAAATTTGTACATTACGTCACCCTGCAGAAATGTGCATAGCAAAATACATTGAGAGAAGCGCTCTGAGAGTCTACGGTGCCGCCCGCTCCTCTCCTCTCCTCTCTCCTCCTCTCCTCTCCTCTCCTCTCGCCCCCGCGCGGCGGCAGGGGGAAACCCTAGCGCCGCCGCCGCCCCCCACCGCTCCTCCCTCCTCCCTCCCCGCTGCCACCAAGGGCGCGGCCAGGCAAAGCCTGGGCGCTGCCGGCGGCGGGGGGGATCGATTGTCCTCGAGGAGTTTGGGACCGGCGCGGGTTGGTCTTGTTCACCTCGGGCGTGGCGCGGCCGCCGGGTGCCACGGCGACGTCGAGCCCTGCAGCGACGGCGTGGCGGACGGCGTGGGATCTCCGCCCTCCTGTGCAGATCGGTGGCTCCGGCATCTCAGCCCTTTGGGGTGGGTGCGGGGTGGATCCAGCGGGCAAGGGCGATCTCGGGTGGCACGGCTCCCTCCGGTGGCGTGCCATGCCTAGCATCCTGCCACTACTCGCGCAAGATCTAGAGGTGTTGATGATGGCCGGTGAGAGCCGGGCTCCGATGCGGTCGGGGCCGACGATGGCGGCGCCCGCGGGTGTCGTTACCTTGATGTAGGTGTCGTCGCTGTGATTCTCCCACCTCCCGCCATGATGTTTCGGGGGAAACCCTAGATCTGGTTTACCGGATCGGACGATGGCGGCACTTTCAGTGTCGTTCTCCCTAATGAGGGCATCGTTCTGAAACACGTGATGCATGGAGGGTCTACTGGTGGAGCGGCGTGCCATTTTCCGCCTCGACAATGGTGACTCGGCAGCATGGTGCAGTGGGGTCTCGGCGTGGATGCGTGCGAATGGACGAGGGCAGGGCGGTGGTGCTGTTTGGCGTCATGGCGACGTCGCCGGCGGGCCTTGCAAGGCCATGGCGTTGATCTTTGCCTGAAGATGGGTTCGAGGAAGACGGCGGAAGCGACTTCTGTAGCGCGCGCATGCGGTGCGCGTTGAGGGTCTGCTGGACCGGTACTCCGGTTGTAGATGATGCATGTAGGTGGGAGGTCAAGGCATGCGGCTCTGATCATGGCCACCTCCATCATAGTTGTAGCGACTTTTTGTTGCCGAACGGCTGACTTCGGTTTGATCAATGTTGTAACTTGTAAGCTTTGTTGAATAATTGCGGATGGCTGTGTTCATCATTTTGATGCAGAGGCCGGGGATCCGCACCCCCTTATCTAAAAAAAAAAGTTATTAAAGGGTCATTTTAGTTAATCATGTTTAAATTTTAGGTTGATTTTCTCAGCTATACATCATATTTGTTTATATTTACATTTGTTGCTGTCACAAAAGCTTTATAGATCTATGGAGAAGCACGACATGTATTATACTCTTAGAAGAGGAAAGTCATAGAAATGGATAGTATTACCTTTGTTGACGTGGAAGAATAAGGATCTTTCATTATTTGTTAAGAAACATTTAATGTCATCGTCTCGTGTAATAGGTGAGAATTACAACTAAGATACTCCCTCTGAACCGTTAAATGTGTCGCAGAAAATGAACATACAATGTACAAATATATAGTTGCGACATTCATTTAGATTATCAGAGGGAGTAGTACAATAATTATCACCTCCCACGACAGCCAATAGGCGAGGACCATTTCATACATATGCTGAAGTTTGCAAAACATGCCCAAGCGATGGTAAGATGACATGACAAACTTATGAAGCGGCATACATTAATTGTTAGAGCAAGAGCGGACAAGAGAATGAAAGTTGAGGCGAAACAATTAATGGGAAGGATGTTGTTTTGTTTTCTTAGAAGAAATGGGAGGTTAAGAAGACATAAAATCTCATGTTAGAAGAAGAAGACATAAAACTTGTCGATGAGAGAGTTGGAGAGATAATTTATTTCGCTATCGAAATGGAAACCACATGTCAATTGACACATATTTTTGAACTATTGTTTGATTAGTGTGTCTAGCTTTTTATTCCGTTGCAACACACGGGCATTCAACTAGTATAGGTGATGCAAATATGAAATAACCGCTTTTTATATCACCAGGGTAAAAACCACTATTGGCGATGCAAATTTTGGGCAAAAAATCACCGGTTTTCGCCAAATCAGCCGCCGCGCGCACCCTCCTCACTGCATCCACCCCCTCCCCTAGCCATCCAGCCGCCACCCAAACCCGACGGAAATAGTCGCCCTCGTCATCCCCAAATCGCCGCCGCCTGCCTGTCGACGACCACCCGCAGTTGTCGCTGCCTCCGGCGCCCCTTCTCGTGGTGCCTTGACGCCGCGTCCTAACTACCGGTCCGCCAATGACACCGAGGAAGAAGTGCATGAGGAAGACCGGCTACAAGAGGGTGCGGCTGCGAGATCCGGCCACTACGGCGCCGAGCTGCAACACGACAGCATGCGCTACTGGCTCGGCTTGTTCGAGAGCGTGGACGTCGCCGCCCGCACGTACGACATCACCGGGTGGAGGCTCGGGTCCCGCGCTCCGAGCTTAACATTCTGAATACCTAATCGCAGGTGGATGTAGAGTTCATTGGTGGGCTGGTGACGAAGATGAAGACCCGCTCGCTGAAGCGGAAGAAGGAGCCGAACATCCAGGGATCAACAACGAGGCAATGGCTAGGTTCGTGCGGGAGAATCCCATTACGTGCAGTACGAGCGGGAGTTCTACCGGAAGTGTGACCTCGAGAGGAAGAAGATGGAGTCCGGAGCTGGATCCTCGACAATCAAGAAGGAGGACAAGGCTGGACCCTCGGAAGTGATCACCGTCGACTCTTCATCCTACTCGTTCGACTAGACCTCAGATTCATCCTCAGTAGATTGGGATGATCTTTAGTTTTTAGTTTGGTTATATGTTTTAGTTCAATGTTTAGGTCAAATGTTATCCAGATTTCAGATGTTTAGTTCTATGTTTTAGTTCGAGTTATTTTAGGGCAACTTTTGGATTAGTTGTTCCCTATTGTACATCACCTATTGGAGTTGGTTGTTCTCGGTGCCCTAAAAATCAAGATCTTGGTGATGCATATTTTACATCAAGACATTTTTGGTGTCCTATTTTTCTTCAACTATTGGAGATGCTCTTATCAGATCCTCCTGGGAACCGGGATCTCTATATGACACGATGGTCCCACCTAGGGCCTATTTAGTGGGGGTGTCATGGCACCCTCTCCAACATCTTTGCCTATGAGTTGAGCCAACAAAAGAATGAAAACCTCAACACCGCCTACACTTCCGCTTCCTCTCTCCCCTCCCGCTAGCCTCGTCACCATCGGTGAGGGTGGAAAACCAGATTTATGAGTGAAGTTTCAGTAAAAGTAGTGTTTTTAATATATTAAGTTAGGGTTTTAATAACCATCTTCTTCATATATGGAGATGGTATCCTCTATAATAAATGATCTCCGACCCATCGTTTGATGGCAAGACCTCCTTCCCGACATCAATGGTGGTGTTCAAAGATTAAAATTATCTAGATATGATTCTTCAGATCTTACTTCGGCAGATCGATTTTGGATATTTTCTCATGGTTGCCTCGAGGAGGAATGTACTCGCACTATTTGTCTCGGCTGCTACGTCCTCAAAAATGGTGATTCATATTTTCAGCTCCAACGACTTCTACTAGGCTTAACCGTTGGTTTTCCCTGAAATACTGGTGTTGTTACCCTTACCGATGTTGTTGGTTGATTAATTTAATGGCTACGAGCATTGCGGCCCAAACTTAAAATTATGGGAGAAGCCTCGTTTGTATTTATGGGTCTCTGGCTTGATGCTTATGTCATTTCTACTTCTGCTTTCAGAAAAGTTTAAGACTGTGCCATGAGAGTTTCAAAATCTCACTTTATTTTGTAATCGGTCTAGCAAGCGGAAACCTAAAATGGAGTCTGAGCTACATGGTGCCTTTTTTTTTAAATTAAACATCATATTTTGAAGTTTCAAAAAAATCTGAAAAACATCCTGAGTGTAGACAATGTTGTATTTTACCAATGTGCAAAATCTCAAAGAGAAATATTTAATGTTTGGGTTACACAAAAATAACAAAATCTGACAGATTGGAAGATCTTGTTGAAATTTGCACCCTTCACTATTTTCAAATGTCAGACGTTTTGATTTTTGTGGATCCCAAAATATAAGATCTTTCTAATTGAGATTTTACATGTTGGTAGAATACAACATTGTGTACATTCATGATTTTTTTTCAGAATCTTCAGAAACTTGAAAAATATGATTTTCGAATTTTGCACAATACAGGGATCCACGTAGCTCGGCCTCCATTTGTTCACTCTCCTCTGGTCAGCTTATATCTTTGCCATGCAAAAAAAAAAGCTTATATCTTTGCCGTGTACTTTTCGCTACTATAAATATATTATGATATTTATTGTCGAGAAAAAAAGACTAGTCCTTTGTGCATTCATGATAAAAAAATGCTAAATTGGTAAATCTGTGTGGTCAAAGCTTAGTGAAGCACAACATAAAATTCCTGACTAAATGTATTAAGTCCAACAAGCCTAATAAAGTAGCCTAATAAAGTTTTTCTATTTAATAAGTGATCCATCACTGGTCCCACCTGTGGATGGCGTGTCTGCTGCCCCCCCCCCCCCCCCCCCCCCCCCTTCTCCAAGCCGGACATGGGGATGTCGGACACAATTTCATGCCGTCCAAACCAACCGATGACTTCGGTAGGACATTTTTTCGTGTCCAGACCCCATTGGGCCGATGGGATGCTTTTCGAGACGCCGAAGGAGATGCTCTTACTTTACAATGACTTTCCGATTTATGATCCTAGCCTTCCTGCATAAAGTCATCCAAACGAAATTCCCGGATGCATTGCTAGTATACAAAAAACATGAATGTATCCCAAAAAACAATGTGGAATTAAATGGACTTTTTTTAAATATTATCTAAAGAAACATTGTGGAAGACCACATAGCATATGTGGTAGTAAGCTATATCTCGAAACCTAATGTATCCAAAAACTATTTCGGATGGTTTTAAGAAATAACTAATGAAACGGTAGGAGTACGTGAAAACATAAGAAATGACACACCCTCAGTTTCTTTTTCTACACACAGAATACAGAAGTCTATGGTGAAACAATTTTGTGAATTGTTCCCTTGTTGAGAAGCTTGCACAATGGAATCATTTTTTATGTAATGGAAGTGAGTTTTTGTAAAAGCTAGGATCAGACTGTAGACATAAAATATTTTCACATTTTTGTGCCAATTATGCAGGACTTCAGGCACACGATGTTGTTTTCTTTCAAGCAGGGAAGGCATTTCATTTAGTCAGTGACCACACTGGTATGAAGAATACACAAATATGTAGTCGCAAACAAACACAGTATCTCTGCATCCAATTTTTGGCCAACATTTTGATCATGTGACTGAAATGGTAAGAGCACAAGGTGAAGGCCAGCAAGTGGGCAAAAATGACTCAAATGACTGGAGGTACCAAGAAAATGTGCAGTTATAAGCTCAGATGAGGTTATGACTTTGTTGAGAGAGCCAGAACCATCATACTTAATACTTGGATCTCCCAGGTCACTTGGATGAACATTGGGAGGACAAACAACACCTCCATTGTCTAAAAGATAAAAATAATTTCGAAGAGTGCACATGCATTATACTGAATGAAAAATAGTACAAGATGAGATACCGAAAAGAACATCCATCTGATGTAACAACATTGATGGGCAGTGAAATGCAGATATTCCAAGTTCCAACAAAAGCAAACGTCAAATATTTCAGGTATCATCTAAAGTTTTCCAGACGATAAAACAACATGGTGTGAGTATCTCAAAGGAAATCGACGACATGGGGTAGATACAATTCAGTGAATGAACCATCAAAGGGATCACTAACAGTCAGATCGTGGATGTGCCCAATGTATATCTCATCACCGTAGCATGAATGACATGTAAAAGTGAACTGAGCACCTCGAGAAGCCCTGTTGACCAGCTCTACCTTTTTGCGTTGTTCGGCTTTCCATTCAGAAATGTATTTCTTTCGATCTCTGTCAATGCGTGTTGGAAAGGCCATATGTTCCAGCACTTTTGCATTCAAAAGGAAAAACCTTGCAAACTCAAAATCTCTCAGGGTTCCATGATAATTTATCAGCGTTATTTTTTTGAGATGGAGCTCCAAACATTCAATATAATCAAGTGGAAAATGATGTCGTGCTCTTTTTGATGCCCCCGCCCGAAATAGCTGAAATTTGATCCGTAGTTAGTCTCTCTCATATATAGTTCAACATAGGGACTGGTGGCACAAGAAGAGAGTGAAGCAACTAGCTATGAGATAAAGAGGCTTCTAGAATAAATTGATTGTAAGGGAGAAGATTCTCACCAAGACATATAACTTCTCCAAGCAAGGAAAGAATTTCAGGAAGTCAATGGCATCATCAACATTTGGAGGGGACATGCGCAGCGCCAAAACTTTAACGCTGCGCACCACACTCATCAAGCTGACAGTAACAATTCCCTGAATTACGCAAAACACATGAATGGACGTTAGCACAGGAATCTGTAAGGCATCATACAAAAATAAAAAGGTCGTGGTTAATTACCTGAAGAAGTGTGGTTTCAAGCTTGGCTTTGGTGAAACCTTGTGGCAGAGAACCCAAGAAGTCCAATTTGGGCGCGCAAAGCACACAGACTGATAGTTTCTCGGATAGTCCAGACAGGAACAGCTTTTCTAGGTTCGGGGCATCCTCAACAACCACATCCTGCAACATTTGCCCCGGTTCATCTCTCCAAATAGACGAGACACCTAGCCTCCTAAGGGTGGAAGAGTTGATCCGAACGCCACGAACACCATCCAATTCGCTAAGCACCAAGCTCTCCAGCACAGGGCATCCAGGCATCCAGCAAGAACGCCCTGGAGAACGCCCTCCGAGACGACGACACGTTTAAGGGTGAGCTGCTTGAGGTTGGGGAAATGCAGGTCACCGGCCATGTCGCCCGTGGAGGGGAAATGGATCATGCAGTCGGCGCACTTGATGCTGAGGATGCGGAGGGTGGGGCAAAATCGGAGAAGGGACGACGGCAGGGCATACGGGTCCTCCTTGATGAGCAGTTGCCAACCTTCGATGCGACGTACCATGCGTTTGTGCCACATATCAAACTCGTGGAGGCCATTAACGGCGGGCGAGTCGAGCCAGTGGTTTAATAATGGGGAAACGTAGTCAGATTCGTAGCCGTACCAGGTCAGGGAGAGCCGGCGGCAGGGCGCCTGGTGGTCGGCGAGGATGCGGGAGACGAGGCTGGAGGGCGCGGGCTCGTCTTTGCGGCGGAGCACGACGCCGAGGTTGAGCGGGGTGGAGCGGAAGAGGGGCCGCCACCGGGTGGAGAGGGACTGGGTGCGCGCACCGTCCTTGGTGGGGAGGAGCGAGACGATGCGGCGGAGAACGTCCGGAGGGAGGTTGCTGATCAGGTCAGGGCCTTCTCCGGCTTCGGGCTTCTCGCCCGCCGGTGGTGTGACGCCGGCGTCCAGCTCGGCCTCCTGCCATTTTCGCTTTCTCACTCTGCAGGTAGGCATCGCCGCCGCCAGCGCGGGGAAATGGGGGTTCGCGGCTCTGGTGCGAAGGTTTTGGTGTGGGGATTTTTTTTTTGTTTGAGAAGAAGACATCGTATTTTGACTTTTTTGAGGCTTGAGGCCCTGTTTTGCTTGTAGGAATTTCATAGAATTTTTTTTTGAAGGGAGTACGCGTACATCAGCAGTAGGAATACAAACGCACACACGCGTACAAAGACAGGAACAAGCTCACCGCCCGGCGAAGCCTGGAACCACCGCACCGCACGCCACTTCCGATCATCAGCAGCACGCCGCCGAGGAGGAAGAAGGCGAGGTCACCACACGCCGAAGCCAACAGCCCAGCCAACCTTGTTGAAGAGCCGCATAAACCATCCGACGCAGGCGCCGGAATCTGCTCGGTAAACGAACCTCAGCACCGAGTTGTCGCCAACCCGCCCTCGCCGTCTCCCGCCGGAGACGAGCACGAGGACGCCGCCCTTCTTCCGCAGAACCCGCCAAGCCCACCGGAGGAGAGCCCCCCGTCTTCAAACTCCCAAGCTTCTGTCTTCGTCCTCGCCGGCCTGTACAGAGGAAGAAGAACAAGAGAGAGCCGAGGCATCCGAAGATCCCGGCCACCAAAAGTCGCCCGCGCCGCAGCAGAGCTCCACGGAGCGCCGCCGCAGGAGAGGAAGCGCGCCGACCCCCACCTAGCCACCGACACCATCACCACCTCCACGACGCCACCGGCGGGACCCTATCTCGACCTACGCTATGTACAGGCCGGGATCCGGGGATCCCCCACCCTCCCGCCGCCGGAGCGGCCGACGGAGGGGAGGAATCCCGCGGATCGCCGGCGAGTGAGGTGGTCGGACGGAGGAGGCTCAAAAATCGACCTTCCCGATCTACTGTAGAAAGGGGAGGAGAGAGCGACCGACTGCTCTCGCGTCTTTAATGAATTTCAGAGAATTTTTTGTTTATATTTTTTTATCGTTTAGGTTCTTTCTTATGAAATGTGTTCTGGCTAAGACAAAGGGTATTACCCAAATTTTAATGGATTGGAGGCATCTGTTTCATAGAAGTTTAGGCATCCATTTAAACCTTTTTTTATACTCAAACGCGCAAGACATTTCATGTGTTTCTTTAGTGTTACGTTTGAACGGTCATTTGTACGTTTTACTCTCTTCTACAATCCTCTAGTTTCCATAGGGGCAAACATGTCAGATTCATGTGTTTTTTCATATCTTGCGCTTTTCAATCTTGTGATCCAAAGAGGCCCTGAATTGTCAATCATTCATGTTTGAGAGAGTTGCCACTTTGCACCAAATATTACAAGAGTTTTAAATTTAAGATAGGACCTACAAATAATATTACACGTCACACTGAGTTCATAATAGGACATGTTTCGTGTATCAAAAAATAGAACATGTTTCAAGTCTAAAAAAATCCTTACAAAAAAGGATAGTCTGACACTTGCTAATGCGATATGTTTCTGAACAGATGGTGTGACGTGAATGTGCTTGCTAGTGTAGACAGGCAACACAACTCTCTTGGTTCCTGATATCCAACTAATGCGATATGATGAGAGGTTATACTAGCTTACTTGAAAGGATATTGAGATTTATGCCAAAAGGATAGTAGATTGAGATGGAGTGGAGAGGATAATGGGAGGTGATATGTTTAACAAATGTTGATCTCCACCTTTTGATGCTAGATACCATGTATGTCCAATGTACACTATAGTTTTGTGCTGATGGACCTCAATAGCTTGTCACATCCGTGTGCATGCAGCATCCTAAGGTCATGACATATTCTGAATGCAAGTAACATGGATGAGAAAAGTAAGTGGTTGAAAGTATACCCTCAACAATCCACATCAGTGGCCAAGAAGAGAGCTTGCCATATCAGCATTTAGGTGATGGAAAAAGAGAAGGTGATGAGAGAAATAGCTAGAGAGAGAGCTATGTTCTTAAAAATTACGTCAAATTGGTGATGGAAATCGGGTTTTAAAAGGTGTAATAGGTGTCCCAGTGCAGCTCTTCGTAACTAAAGCTATGTTCTAGGTGGGCGCCAACAAAAGGTCCTCCTAAAATTAGAGTGCAACAAGCTTTCTGTCAAGAAATATGGCTCTTATGCAAGAATTTGGCGTGTTTCAGTGGTGGAGAGGTGGCGGGGTTGGCAAGAAAAGAGAGAAAAATACGAGATGTTGCCAAGGAGCAGATGATGCAAGATTCAAAAGGGTGCTAGGAGGATGTTTTGTCACATCTGGCATGCATAGGGGTAGCATGTATTTGCACATTAATATCATGGAAAGATCCCCACAATACAACGTTGGGATGCTTCGAGGTTCCAGCTGAACTTTGAGGTAAAGGAGGCAATGAGGGGGGCTCATTTAATTGTGGAGTCACGACGGCGTTGAGTTTTTTCCGTAGGCGTTTTTCCATAAGGAAAGACAACTCTACTTTTTGGCCCAAGAAGGCCCACATGGAAAACCCTAATTTGTTGAACATATTTAACCGTCCACTTGGGTTCTCTATTTTTCTTAGTCCATAGAACCACAATGGCGGCTCAACATACCGCCGTACGTTGTAGCTCTTTCCCCATCTCCATCTCTTCATCCCTACGCACTTCCCGCTACTCTCGTACTACCACCGCTAACACCAGAGGACATCGTCAGGTACCTACACCAGTGCCTAGGATAAAAGCGATGCAGTTTTTCAACGCCGAGCGGTTAGGCGTGCTCTCGCGTATGCCCCTCGACGACTTTGTTAACCTTGAGAGCAGGTAATGATGGTAAGATGAGAAATTTAGTAGGAGATTTGATTTTTATTTTGTTTCCCTAGTTCTTGATTCAGTTGTGTCTGATTCGTTTATTCAGGTCATCACAAACTACCTTCCAATCCACAAATCGACATTCACCGTCCGCCTACAAGATAGGCAACAACTTGTTAGCGAGGTATCTATTTACTTTCTAAAGAGACGATCTAATTTGTGGATAGCAAGAAGCGAGAATGACCAAAGGTGCATATGGTTGAGAACCGAGCCTTTAGCGAGGTATCTATTTACTTTCTAAAGAGACGATCTAATTTGTGGATAGCAAGAAGCGAGAATGACCAAAGGTGCATATGGTTGAGAACCGAGCTAAGGCTCGGTGGCCAAGCACGACAACGGTCGGCTAACTCTAGTTTGATCTAAAATTTGACTATCTCGGTGAAGAACCAACTTAACATGATCCCAGTCGCAGAGGAAGACACCCTTATATGTGTGTTTAGTGGTTAACACATGGCCGTGCTTCGAAAGACTAGACACATGGCCATGCCGTAGGTGAGCTATGTGGGTCCTCCATGGACCTTAAAAAATATTAAATATGTATGTTTTAGTTTTTTCGAGGGAAATGTAGGATTTTGCTAGTTGGTAAGAATGGACATAAACAATGGTCCAAAACGACATACATACATACATACATACATACATACATACATACATATGAAAAGAAACAAGCTGACAAGAAGCTTTGATTCTTGAGTAACAGCTTTTGAGGAGATTTTCTTCCGTTGGGACCTGGGAGGGCCCACGGTTACAAATTTGGGAGGAATTAAGAGAGCGATTACAAAATTTGGGAGGAATTAATAAGAGCGATTACAAATTCGGAAGGAAACAGGGGGGATTTTGCTCGCTTGGCCCCCACACAGCACAGAGCAGCACACGGCTCCCGTTACGCGTTCCCCTCTTCCCGTTCCGAGTTCCGACGCGGCTTCCTCCCCCTGTTCGTCTCAAGTTCTCGCGCTCGCCCGCCCGCCAGCCAGGCCGCACGCACGGGGCCAGCCAAACCCCTCCGCCACCCAAGCCAGCCTCTCCCTCGACCGGGCAGCCGCGGAGGAGCGGAGCGGGGATTCAATCCGGGGCTCGGGATTGATTTCTGCGTATTTTGATGGTAAGCATGCCCTAGAGTTTTTTTTTCTTGAAATCTTCTTTGTTCCGAGACCGAGTTCTTGCTCCGTCCGGATCCTTCGCCGCGAGCGATCGAATCGCGTTCCCGATAGAAAATCCCCTGCTCCATTACTCGATTAGCTCCATTGCTCGATTTTTAGTCGTCGCTGGTCTGTGTAGCTGCGTGGCGGCTCGATTCAGCTCCTCCGTGCGATCGATCGCGCGCGGGATCGATCCGCCTCGGTTGACTGCCGCCGCCAATGTTGAACTGCACATTGCATTAGGGTGGTGTCTGCTGCTACGAGCCTGTGAGCACGTGCTACTTATACCAGTTTCCCCCATTGCCGCAGAGGGTGTGGTGTTGCTTTGTATCTCGCAAAAAAAAAAAAAAAGGGCATGGTTTTGCTCTGGAAAATTAGATGAAGCTTGCTTGCTTTCTTTCTTTTCCTGTGTTGCTGTGCATTGAGCTGCTGATCAAGTCTGCTAACCGAGTTATTCTGGTTGCTGCAGCATTGAGCCGCATTTGTTACTCAGCGGCTGATGATGTCGATACATTGACGCCTATTTGGTGGACGATATGAATTTGGAGCAGGCTTCGTCGCGCCTGTCTGGGCAGGCCGTGCAGATGAATCCAGGGAGTGGTCACGGGGTGCCACAGCAGCAACAACAGCCGCAGGTTGCTCCGGGGAACCCTGGTGCAGATCAGTTCTTGTTGTTGCGCAAACTCACGCATCAGAAGATGTAAGCTTTTATTTGTTGCCACAATGCAGTAGTGGATCAGTTGTTGCAATGATACCTCAAGCTTAGTTGTTAACTAACGGCGTCGTTTTTACATTGCCAGAGTAAAAGCTATGGTGGAGAAGAAGAACCTTTCTTCTGTAACACCACACTTGGTGCAAGTAGGGAAGCAGGTTGAAGGCGTTATCTTCAAGAATTATCCGAGCATGGTAAGAACCATTCATTCTTTTTAAACTTAGGCACACAACGAATAAGCCTTGCAGGCCTACTAAAGAACATATGCTTTATTTCTAAAGATGCTCCAGATATGTAACGTGCATGCCATTCAACTAGTCGTGTCAACTCTTGATCAGTCTACCATTCAGTAGATTGTTGTTATGGTTATTTGCCGCACAATGTAGAATATCCGCAAAAGCTAATGTTTGATGCTATCTACAACCGACACCATTGTCCACAAAATGCAAGTCCCCATGTAAGGTGATTACCCAGGAAGCTTTCGATCTTGTGGTGCCTGGTGCATCCAGGTAACTGGGATCAGGGGTGCACCCCCTGTACTTCTTTTTGCTCAATTGCAGTGCACATGAGCTTCTTTCGGCCATCAGGCCCATCATAACACACATATCCCGTCACCACTGCTTCATGGGTTCAAGTCAATACAAAATGAAGAAAGCAAATAACTGAAATATGACTATCTTGTACCACCCGGTTAGAGAAACATCAGGATGACGATGGCCAAACTTAAGATGGGGGAACAGTGCTCCATCATACCACGACATTGTGATTTATGCAAATCGCAGTATGTGCAGGATAAAAAGTCCAGTTAAATGATGTGGACACTATGAAAATCACCTTTCTTCTTATTTTCTAAAAATATGAGGATTTGCGGAGAGGTGTACCTGAGGGTTTCTCACTGACAAGTGTCCCTATGACTTACATGCTAATTAGGCGTTATAATACCCTTCTTACTTGCCCAAATGTGCAATTTTTTCTTGCATGTGCTAAGAAAAGCAAGTTAGTATCAGCTTTCATTTTGTTTTTAGCAGTTCTGGTTTTACCGTGTTGATATGTTGACTGTTGGCCATCTCTCTACTCCCTGTCTCCATGTATATGATTTAATTTTTATTTTCCCGTGAGCAGGCTGATTACTATGCGTTCACGAACAGACCAATTGATGGACTTCTGCAGCATGCTGCCCAGCACATTGCGGCCCAAGGTCGACGACGTCAACAACTGTCGGAGCAGGTAGCATCTGGCTCCAGCTATGGCACAATGATTCCAACACCAGGTATGGCTCAGAGTGCAAATGGGACTTCTGTAGCGTCACATTCGATGGACACCAGATTCACAGGTGGTAACTCAACTACAGGTGCGAATAGCTTGTCTTGGCTTATACTTGGATATGTCAGATGCTTCCTTTTTTGTCTGGCCGGTCGTCTTTCATGTTCTGCTACTTAGTACTTACTATGTTTACTCTTAGGTTCTATGTATAGTGGGCATCATAACCCATCCACCAACATCCCACTAAATTCTACCACCGGTGGTATCTCAGCGGGCACAACTTCAGAGGGCATGGAACGTCTAAGTCATATGATCCCAACTCCAGGGTTTAGGAACCAACCGACTTTGCATGCTAATTCCGAGTACTCTAATGGAGCTGGATGCTTAAATGTGGAGGCAAATATTGCGCCACAAATGCAGCAGCAAGAGAAGCCATTTGGTAGTAATAAAAATTGTTATCCAATGCAGCACCTTGGGAGCCCTGCTGTTTCTAGAGTACATCCAAACATGTTGGATAAGTCCTCGTCGTATGGTTCGTCAGATGCAAAAATGAACTGTGGAATGGGCATAAACAGGTCAAATATGCAGCTAATAAACAGAACCACGGGATCAGAAGCATGTGTTAACCTATCTCCTTATGGTGGTTCGTGCAACAAACCATTGCAACAACAGTTTGATGCTCCTCTGCCGCAGAAGTCACCATGTACGTTTCCTGTCATTTTATTGGAAACCCTCATCTATACCATTTTGTTTGAGTATTTGTGCCTCGATAGATAGGAAAACTAATTGGTAGTGATCACACTGAAACTTTGTTGCTTCTACTTCTGCAAAAGAAATATGGCTTTGAAATCTAATTCTTGATTTATCCATCTTTGAAACTTTCAGAAAGTAAATTCTAGTTCTCACATAACAGGAATGCATTTCAGAAAAGAAAGAAAAATCTTTGAAACTTTCTCCATTAATTAGGGAGCAAAAGTAAATTCTATGTTTACTTTTGTTCAATTTAGTGTAAAATACATGCTACATGTTGTGCAAGAAGATATATCCTTCATTGTCACCATAATTTTGGCGGTGTTAAATTAAAGAATGCAAGTGCATCTTTAGTGTAGCAAAACCTTGCTCTCTACCTTGTTCTTACATGGTACTGTGTAGATCATACTGATCAGGTGTCGTTGAGTCAGTGGTCCAGCAGTTTGGGAAGGTCTTATTTTTTCAGTCAAGTTATCTCAAAATTTTGATTGGTTTCCTATGACAGAATATTTATTACGAAAATCAATTGGTTCTTGAAAGATCAATTAGCTTTCTGATAATCCATCCTCTGTATAAGGATTAGTATTGAAGCATGCAAAGTAATGGTGAAAGAAGTCTTCTCTTAGTAAAAGTTTTTTTTGTCCTCCCTTTGCACTGTAGAGATTTATGTCCTACCAAAGTATTTCTTCTACCAATTATCTCAGTATCAGAACTAATAATACATATGGTAATATATGTAGTTTTTGAAATTCTCCATATAGCAAAGTTTCTATGTATTTTTACGAATTATATTGACATTCAAATAACACATTCTTGTATGTTAATGAAATAGTAAATCATTGTCAATAAATGTCTTGAATCCTTATGTGTAAATAACACATTCTGATCATAATACTTGATGGTAAATTTAGTCTTGTCTATATTTGTAGGATGTGTAACATTTAAGAGACTTGTAGCTTCTATCAGCTCAATTATTTTTCTGTAGCACTGCACTAGGCTTATCTTGCTGCTAATCGTTTGAGGCGGTATTGCTTATTTTGATGAAGTTCATGTGTTCAATATGCTTGACCGTGAGGCTTTTACTGTCATAACTCATAAGTCGGTGTCGCTTGTGCTGGATCTCATTTATTTGACTAGTGCAGTAATATTCGCTTTAGGCGTTTGGCACTGCAAAACTTTTCTCCTACTGATATGGCTTTTTCTAGAAGTTTCTTGGACACTGATTCATCCACCCTACAGGTACAAGTAACCATCATATGAAAGCTGAAGTCTTGACTCGGAAGACAAGGTGAACTTTAGTGCATCACAATTTTCTCATTAACAACTAATTCAGCATTGCTGCAACCATATTGTTTCTCAAGCAATAGAAAATACACGTTTGACCAATGTTGTTTGATTGAAAAGCAGGGTCAGCATTATATTTGTCAGAGAAAAATGGTACAAGATAGAGTACCTCAGCCAGTTTCATCGATCGGCGGATTGTTGGGTGTACTGTGACTTCAGTTGACTCTAAGTTGTCAAATCTCCCAACAAAAGAAGATAAACATGACCCAGCAATCATCAATAATGAAATTCAGCTTCGATGGTTACTGATGTTAAAGCACGCAGAACACTGTGTATCTCCTGCAGGAGTTGTAAATCTCAGTATTGTGCTCATGTGCAAAAGATCGTGAAGCATCTTAGACACTGTCAAACAAAAAACTGTCATATCATTACTGCATGCAGTCAAAGAAGTTGTCTGATCACTATAAGAACTGCATCAATGAGCAGTGTACTCTTTGCAGCGAGGCAAAGACAAGATTCCGCCGCTCTTCTGAACAGGCGCACAAGAGCAGTCCTGATGACCATATATTAATTGCTAAGCAGAGTACGGCCCACAGAATTACCAATGGTGCACTTGATGATAAAATGGATATTGACCTTGTCATAGTTGAAACCATTGATGAGCAACCATTGGCACCAAAACGTTTGAAGTTGCATCATGTGTCTCCCAATGCATCAAAGAATGGAAATCGAATCCCTCATGTCTCTGTTCATGAACCAAAGCCAGTGTTGCAGGAGCAAAATAACAATACGCTGCCAAAACAGGAGGCCAGTGTGAGGGTTGATACGCAACATCCAGTAAATCCTACAACAATTGGTTATGGTATTGATGGAAAAGTAAGTGTTGCGAAAAATAACATGATTCCTCATGTTAAGCAAGAAAATGTATTGTCTGACAAAGATATAAATGAGAATGCTATTGATCTTAAGAACAAAATAAAAGGTCGTACAGATGTTACAGTGTCTAAATCAGGGAAACCGAAGATAAAAGGTGTTTCACTCATGGAATTGTTCACTCCAGAACAAATTAAAGAGCACACCGACAGTCTAAAGTTATGGGTTGGTCAGGTATGGTTCTTGAACTTGAAAGAATTCCTAGTATGCTTTAGTATCTATTTGCAGAGTTGCTAGGCACAGTTAGGTGGATCTAAGGGGTTGGCAAATGAATTCAGAAAACTCAAATGGATATGGTCGAATTTCTTCTCCACTGTTTTCCTATGTTAAATATGCTAACATTTTGAAGTAACTTACTCTCTTATTGGTTAACTGTGTATCTAGCAAAATTTTACAACAATTTAGATTAATTCTGTAGATAGAGTGGGATAGAAATGAGGATGGCTGGATGTTCATCTGAATCCTAAAGGCTAAGAAACCTGACTGTGTCTTCGAATTGTTATCAGGAAATAACTTAGGAACTTACATTTCCCTTTTCTATTGATCTTTTATTACATCCCTGTCATTGCCGGGTCCATGTGGTCAGCACCAGAGTTTAAGAAAATACTGGCTTCAGAAAATTTCACTCAGTCTGGCAGTCATGAATACTAAATATTTTGGATCAGGCAGTTTTTATAAAAACAATATGTAGAAAAAATATTAAATACAAATACATGAACTTGTTAATTTTGAGTGGGATTTCCCACTGCTCAGTGAGATAAAAAATATATTTTTAGGACATGATGTAATGATACTATGGGAAGACCGTACTTGCAATAGCACAAATGAAAACTTTTATATACACCGCATATGAAATATCGAAAAAGGGAAAGATAAAATACCAATGTGCACTACTTTTATGCAAGATCTATATTTATCAATAGTAAAGATTGTAAAAATGTACATGCATCTACTGTGGACAAATCGCAAGTTTGTTAAATTTTCCTGTAAACATGGCATTTTTTTATAAACATGATTCAGTAACCTTTTAGTTCGTAATTTCAGTTCAGTAAACGTATGAATCGATAGTTTCAGTGGTTCTAATGATGCTGGTATTTTTTGTTACTACAGTAACCAGCCGATTTCTGCTTCTTTCTTCTTACCCTGATCAATGTTCTATCACGGCTGGAATTTTAACCCCTGACATTTCATATCTTTTGCTTTTTTGAATAGGTAGACTTTTAAAAATAATGCTTTACTGCTATTACAATTGTACATAATGTAAGCATATCCTACAATTAAATGCTTTACTGCTATTAAATGTTCCATCGTTTGGCAGAGCAAAGCTAAAGTTGGAATGAATCAAGCGTTGGAACATTCTGACAATGAGAACGCATGCCAGCTTTGCAAAGTAGTGAAGCTTAATTTTGAACCTCCACCGGTATATTGTTCTCCCTGTGGTGCTCGGATAAAACGAAATGCACCATACTTCATTGCTCCTACAGCTGAGACCTGTTACAATTCCTGTCTTTTGTGTTACAACGAGGCCCGTGGTCAGACAGTTCAGGTGGAAGGTAAACAGTTACCCAAGGCAGAACTTGTTAAAAAGAGAAATGATGATGAACCGGAAGAAGGGGTAAGCATGTAAATCTCCCTTTTGGTTGGTCGTGAATTATAGTTCTGTACTATTTTCTTGCATACTAACTTATTCTAATTGATTGGCCCTACAGTGGGTTATGTGTGACAAATGTGAACGATGGCAGCATCAGATTTGTGCCCTTTTCAATGCCAAAAGGAATGAAGTAGGAGAAGCAGAATATACCTGCCCCAAGTGCTATGTTTGGGAGATAGAGCATAGTTTGCGTGTGCCTTTGCCGCAAAGTGCTGTTCTTGGTGCTAAGGATCTACCAAAGACCGTGCTTAGCGATCATATCGAAGGACGCCTTTTCAAACGGCTCAACGAAGAGAGACATGAACGTGCGGCTCGTGATGGGAAGAGCTTTGATGAGGTTAGTGCTAGTTCGGAACTCACCAACATAAATTTTGCCTGTTCTTTTCCTTGCCTTTGTTGTTGGGTTATGTCTTGGTTCCACCTTTCTAAAAACAAGATGTGGCTTGTGTACGATACATAAAGCAGCTCGTTGTGGTGCTATAGGTGACAGGTATTTTTTAACTGATTTTTTTTATTGAACCGAGAGGTGGCAGGTTCACATTCTCCAACTTCTTAGAAACATATCTGCAGCCATCCTGCATATTTTGATAGTACTACTGCTTGTTTTGCACTTCTGCTATGCCCTTATCTATTGCAAGTGCACCTTTTCGGTTACTGGTTATCTTTGTGGCAAGAGCACCATGTTGAGGTTTGTAGATGAGTTTCACAACTTAAGCACCGCTGAACATCAAGCCTTTTTCACCTCATGTGGCTCTCATCATTCCCTATTATGCATATTCTTCTATTGGGTCTATATGCAACAATTAGTCCTGCTTGTCTGTTTTATGTGCTCATACTACAAGTTTGCCACCGAAGTTTTGTTTGTACTATGATGTACTGCATGAATTTGATTTCCACACTTTTAACGCCACAAACTTCTAACATTTATTACACCCTTGCTTAGCTGAATGTTTACCATGTTAGAATTGGATAATATAGGCTGAGTATAGTTCAAAAAAAATAATATTTATCATATATAATGAAGAAACATCAAACATTTGTAAAATTAAATTAAATATACATAATTACAATTTATATCGGGTACATGTTTAGATCTTATTTACATACTTTTAGCACGTTATACTCCTGAATGAACAAAAAATTAGTTTGTACCTGTATCACACTGAATAGAGCAAGCAATGTTTTGTAATAGCTGTAGCATCAGAGTGAAAAATCTTTCACATGTTCAAGCATCCACTAGATTGCATGCCTAACTTATTTGCGTGCTACACTGTTTGCTCTAATGGAATCAAGCAGTTCTTCCTATTATCTTTAGAGAAATGGAATCTATTTTCATGCTTTAGACAATCATGTCATCAGAATACCAGTAATTTGTAATCGCGTGTTTCACCTGTGGCCTATGGTAATCTGATCAAAGACCGTTTACTTCTATGATATTTTGCTTGAGTTGTGTGCATATGTCCACACTTGTTTATCTAGCTGATCTGGATTTCTGTAATGAAGATCATCGGTATGGTAGCGTATTGAAGATTGAGATGCTATGAGCATCTGTAGAAAAATCTTATTTGAGGTTGGAGTTGTTTTAGAAAGTGCCTTCATGCCAAATGTTAGCTATGTTAGTTACCTGTCCTCATGAATGTCGAAATCTCTAGGGCTAAGTTAAGAGACCTGGGCACATGGTAAGCCTAATTGTATTACCATGGTTCAAAGCCTATTAAAAATGCGCGGCATGCCTAATCCTATTATCTTGTTGGTTGAAAGCCTATAAAATGCGGCCCCACTTGTATTTCATGACCAAGTTATAGCAGTAGAGGAACATCATCAAAGACAAACTTCCTTAGCTTCTTCTGTACGGTCCTCATGAAGTTAATCTCAAAATCTCCATGGTCGAGTTAGCTTCTGTCGTTCTGCACTGTCTTAATATGCTGGCCTCTGCTTGGAACTTTCTGCTCATGGAGTCAGAAAAGTAAGTTTGCATAGCAACCATGAGAGCTTAGCTGGCTACGTTTTACCTTGTACTGTAATGATATGGCCTACGAGTGGACTCGACCATCGTGAGACAGTCCCCCTTTCCCTCTGTAATAAATGCTCAAGTGTCTTAGTTAAGCTGATAAGATGACCACCCTCACTTCGAAGCAAGCATAGTGGACATGACCTCGTGATACAGTTTTGCTATGTTATGTGTTGTTACCACTGCCATAACTATATTGCTGGGGATATTTTTTTTCAAGTAATTCAATATATGCCACTATTATATTCACCAATTTTTCCGCCTTTCCCAGTTTCTAATCTCTTAGTAGATATTTCTTTGTTGGGTGGCTTTCTCCTAATGTTTTCT
Source organism: Poa pratensis (assembly GCA_947311845.1). Classification (NCBI taxonomy): domain Eukaryota; kingdom Viridiplantae; phylum Streptophyta; class Magnoliopsida; order Poales; family Poaceae; genus Poa; species Poa pratensis. The sequence goes on along the minus strand of CAMZMU010000074.1, from coordinate 56,707,008 downwards.
CACTTGTTAGGTTTCTGGAGCAGACGGACTTGTGGTCAGAGTTGTTTCATCAGTGGACAAAAAATTGGAAGTTAAACCACGTTTTTTCGAGATTTTTCAGGAAGACAAGTATCCAGCAGAATTCCCTTACAAATCCAAAGTAAGAAAACGGTCCTGCCAAAGTATAAATCAGTTGATGCTGTTGGCATTTGGCAATTCAAGTTACCGAGACGAAAGTTTTGTTAATTCATGCTCTGTAATATTGCCAAATATTTTGCAGGCTATTCTCTTATTTCAGAAAATAGAAGGTGTTGAAGTATGCCTATTTGGCATGTATGTTCAAGAATATGGTGCAGAATGTGCAGACCCAAACCAACGCCGGGTTTATCTCTCATACCTTGATTCTGTCAAATTCTTTAGACCTGAAGTAAAAACAGTGTCTGGGGAGGCCTTGAGGACATTTGTCTACCATGAAATTCTGGTAATTCACCACACCCTTTTCGTAATTTTTATAAAGTTTATGTATGCGAAGCAAGGTTAATGGTTTCCTAAATCCACTGTTTACTAGAATTTCAATTTATTATTTTCGAATAGTTGTTGCTGTTGGTGTAATATTTGTTTTATGCGCATACAGATAGGTTATCTTGAGTATTGTAAGCAGCGTGGATTCACTAGCTGTTACATATGGGCTTGCCCACCTTTGAAGGGTGAGGATTACATTTTATATTGTCATCCAGAGATTCAGAAGACACCAAGGTCTGATTTGCTGCGCGAATGGTAAGACCATAGATGAACATTTGTGGTAATATGCTTCTTAAATCAATACCTTACCGTAGGCATCTGTAATTCATGTCAATTCCTTCACAGGTACTTATCTATGCTTCGAAAAGCTACCAAGGAGCGTATTGTTGTCGAGCTGACAAATCTCTATGATCACTTTTTTATCACTACTAAAGAATGCAAAGCTAAAGTTACAGCAGCTCGCTTGCCATATTTCGATGGAGATTATTGGCCAGGAACTGCAGAAGATATGATCAACCAATATTTCCTGGAAGATGACAGAAAGTTGCAGAAGAAGGGGAAAGTAAAGAAGACTATCTCAAAAAGAGCTCTTAGAGCTGCTGGTCAGACTGATCTGTGTGGGAATGCTTCAAAGGATGCTATCTTGATGCAAAAGGTATAGTATCATATTGTGCTCTACTTTCTTGATGCACCGAATTTGTATCAGTTTTGCCACATGTTATTCTTAGCAACCAAGTTGATGGTGTGCAGCTTGGAGAAGCCATTTACCCAATGAAGGAAGATTTCATCATGGTCCATTTGCAGCATTCTTGTAGCCACTGCTCTACTCTTATGGTAGCTGGAAAACGCTGGGTCTGCCACCAATGCAAAAGTTTTAATATTTGTGACAGGTAAGTTACTTCTATTCATCTCATATGTTACTTTCCTGTGAGACCCAATATACGATACATCTGTTTGATGGATGTCATGACTGTGTATGCCTATACACGCTGCTACTTGAGACTTAAGAGCGCTACAATTGACAAAGTGTTTCTATAAAAGAGAATAGTATAATGTGATCCTGGTGGCATGTAACTATTGTTTTCTAATCTCTACACAACTTCATAAGTGGATGAAACTACTCTATCTGCTTACAGCTAGTCTCATCTTAGCTGTTAGTCTCTTACCCTTGCTTCTGCAACTGATTGGAGTTCTTGTTGCAGTTGTTATGATGCAGAGCAACGGCTTGAAGAAAAGGAGAGGCACCCGAGTAATAGTAGAGACTCGCATGTGCTCCACCCAGTAAGATCTGGATAACTTCTTATATGGTGAAGAACAAAGCAAATTATCACAGAATTATTAACATAATTTTATTTCTTAGGTTGACATTGTTGGGGTGCTCGAAGATACAAAGGATACAGACGATATCATAGAGTGTGAGTTTTTCGACACCCGACAGGCATTCCTGAGTCTCTGTCAAGGAAATCGCTATCAATATGACACACTTCGCCGTGCGAAGCATTCCTCAGTGATGATGTTATACCACCTTCATAATCCAACTGCACCAGCTTTTGTTACCACATGTAATATCTGCAAACACGATATTGAAACTGGTCAAGGGTGGCGATGTGAAGAATGCGACTTTGATGTATGCGCTGCATGTTACAAAAATGACGGAGGTGCCAATCACCGTCACAAGTTAACAAATCATCCCTCATCTGCAGACCGTAATGCTCAAAATAAGGAAGCTCGCCAGATGCGTGCCCAGCAGGTGATTTATACTCTGGAAATAAATGCCGAAAAATAATATAATATTCCAACATCTACATTCTTTTATAGTGCTGTTTTAGTCTGTTGAGCAACGCTCCATGCCTCTTTATTTTTGCACTGTTAATTCTAATAATGGCAATCCTTGCCCACTTATTTTCTTGAAAACCATGTTTGTCCACTTATTGTGTTATTGTCGTGTATACCATATGTTATCCTTTCTGCATAACTGAAAGAATGTGCGTTGCTAGTGCAAAGGTTGTGATTCATGCATTTTACACTATGAGCTAGGTTATATATGCATGAACTTTGTGCTCTCTACTTTATAGATTATAGCCCATGAAGGAATCTGTCTTAATAAACTAATAACTAATGATGCATCTTTGGTGGGTCTGCAGACACGGCAAATGCTTGACCTTTTGGTCCATGCACAGGCATGTCGCGCCGCAGGTTGCCAGTATCCCGATTGCCGAAGACTCAAGGGACTCTTTGCTCACGTGAGGAATTGCACAAAGCGGGCATCCGGAGGCTGTAAACATTGCCACAAGGTGTGGAGCCTGCTTCGCTTGCATGCCCAGGCTTGCAAAGAAGCAAACTGCACTTTACCAAGATGCAAGTATGTAACACCCCCTCCTCCCTGTCCGCACCTACAAAGCATTGGACCATCGCCGTTCAGAATGAACAGATGATTTATCTGGTTTTGCTTGATTGCAGGGAACTGAAAAACAGATTAAGAATATCGCAGCAGCAGGCTGAGTCCAGGAGGAGGGCTGCCGTGAACGAGATGATGAGGCAAAGAGCTGCAGAGGCTGCCAGGAGCTAGCGAAGCCAGGTATACATGTATACTCTTACAGAAAAAAGAATATATAGCAAGTACATATGGATACCGCAGCTCTTGTCAAGCCCAACAATACGAGTTGAGGATGGGCAGATGGAGAGGATGTAGCTGCAGCGGAAAGATCAGTTATGTTATGCCGGGGACGGAATGTCTCGGTCGTAGATGACGGTGGTTCTGCCCTCGCTCTGCAAGCACCGTGCTGACAACCGTTTCGGCATGTCGACTGATGATAGGCTCCGATGACTATACTGTATGTAGTGTTGCTCATGTTCTGTAGCCTGCTCGTCATGTACAATAGGGATTTTGAACGGCTCCTGTTACATGTGCGAAATCGCGCATAGTTTTGTCGTCATAGTTGATGTTTGTTTGTTCTTGTCTCAGTTAAGAGATGACTGTAGGAAAGAAACAGAACATGGTTCACATGGATGATGATATCAGTCATTTCATTTGTTCCTTCCAGTCCCCACATTTTTGCGATATCTATCTGTGTGGGATGGATGCTTATTTATACAAAGAGAGAGAGATATATACCAGAGAATGACTGACTGAATTACTGAATTGTGGGGGTCGTACAATGCATATTCCTGCATCTTTGTTTGTGACAGGATTATCCAGAATCCTGGAGGTTTTGGGCGTGTCCACGCCATCCCCACTGCGTTGTTGGATGGCTGATCTGATCTGCCTGAACAATAGTCTCGCACGGAACGGAAGAGCCAGCAGGACAAGTGAACTGAGCACAACCACGTCGCCGCGCCGTGGCACCCGCCACCACGCGGCCACGCCTCCCTCTCCTATCCAGTATCCACTTACAGTAGGCGTGGGCGCCAGTCACCCGCGACGGCGACACTCGCCGTGCGCCCCCTCTCTCTGCGCCGTGAGCCCCACCCGCGCGGTGGGCGAGCTCGCCCAGCCACAGATGGGAGCACGGCGCGGCAGCGCCACTCAGCCGGCCGCTTTATCTGCCTGCGCGGGCCGGGAGTCGTCTTGGAATATACCAAGAAAATACAAGCGCGAAAAGAGCGGAGCAGAGCTTCTGCTGCCTGTTCGAACCGTCGCCGGCCATGGTTGCTGCCGTGTCTCCCGCCGGCGCGGCTGGGGCGGCGGCCGCCACGATCATCGCGTCGTTCCACAGCGGCCACTGCGCCTCCCCGTCCCGCGCGCTCCCACTGCCGGCCGGCGTCCCACGGCCAGGCGGTACCACAGCGGCGCGTGCTGCTTCGCGGCCGCGAAGCCCACGCCGGCGGCGGTGGAGGCTGAGCTGGACCAGGACCAGGACGACGACGGGGGCGTGAACACCAACGGCGCGGACCCGCAGCCGTCGACGCGGAAGAAGCGCCGGGCGCGGAAGGGCAAGAAGGCGGCCGCCGCGCTGGAGGAGGCGGAGGCTGCGGCGAAGCGGAAGGCGGAGGAGGAGGAAGTGGAGACCAAGAAGAGGGCGGCGGAGGAGGAGAGCCGGGCGGCCACGGCGGGGCTGGACCTGGACGAGGTGATATCGGTGAGCCCCGTGGGGCTCGGGCGCCGGTCGCGCCAGCTGTTCGACGAGGTGTGGCGCAAGTTCTCGCGCCTGGGGCAGATGTCCAGCGCCTCTGCCACGGAGGCGCTTGCCGAGGAGGAGCAGGCCGTGCTCAGCCGCGGCGGGCCCATGTGCGAGTTCACCGTGCCCGGCGCGCAGGACACCACCGTCCTCGTCGTCGGCGCCACCAGCCGCATCGGACGCATCGTCGTCCGCAAGCTCATGCTTCGTGGATACAATGTCAAGGTCTCACTTCCTAGTTCCTCCTCCACTCGCTCCTGCCTCTTTCTTTTCAGTTCAATCATGCTCGCCACTAGGATAATCATGCTCATTACATACAATTCAATTGGCAACCGGTGTTACTTCAGCTCATAATGTAGCATATCATACCTTTCTTGAATTTTGAAAATAGTGAAATTTGGACATAAAATTCAACATTTTGTAACAGAGTTTTGCTCACTCCTGCCTCTTTCTTTCCTCTTCAATCATGTTCACCGCTAGGATAATCATATACTGAATTTTCGAGAACTATGGAAAATTTGGACATCAATTTACCATTTTGTAACAGGCTTTAGTTAGAAGGGACGATGCTGAAGTGATCGACATGCTCCCGAGGTCGGTTGATATCGTTGTTGGCGACGTTGGTGATCCTTTAACTGTGCAGTCAGCCGTGTCAGGCTGCAGCAAGATTATCTATTGTGCAACCGCACGCTCAACCATTACCGGGGACCTCAACAGGGTTGATAACCAAGGAGTCAGGAATGTCAGCAAGGCTTTCCAGGTATTCATCCTAACCTTGATTTCTCACCTTAGCAACTCATCCGTCCATTCCAGGATAAATGCAGCCAAAGTTCTGAAACTAAGATCACTGATACATAAAACTACTTAGGTTTTTCACATGAAAATGATATTTGTAATTTTAGCGTCAAAACTACTTTGATATCTTTCTAGCTCTTTTGATTTTACTATCTTATAATTAGAAAATCTAGTGCTCAAAAGTATGAATCCGAAACCTTGTGAGTGTCCAAAACTACAATAAAAAAAAGAAGAGGTAGTATGAGTGTTCATGATTTGGAGAATCATCATGCCTTGTTGATGAAGAGCTTCGCTGCAGGATTACTACAATGAGATGGCTCAGCTCAGGGCTGGTAAAAGCAGCAAGAGCAAACTTTTGATAGCAAAATTCAAATCTAAGAAGTCTCTGAATGGTTGGGAGGTGAACCAGGGATCTTACTTCCCAAATACCTACTCTTCTGGTTCTAGGTTTGATGAAGGTATCGATGCATCATTTGAATTTTCACAAGATGGCCAGGCCGTTTTCGCAGGTAACACCCTCCTCTGTGTAGCGTTAGGACATGCTTCTCAGCGAATGTATAGATTCACCTAGAAGTATTGGTTTTGTTCTTGTGTCTTAGTTTTCTGATTAAACATCAATTTATCTTAGGATTTGTTTTCACCAGAGGCGGATATGTTGAGATATCAAGGAGGCTCTCTCTTCCTCTCGGTTCAACGCTAGACAGGTATGAGGAGCTCCTGGATTTTGCTTAACAGCTTCTCCAATGTTGAAAAATCTTGATGCATCACGATGAACTCTCGGGGCCATATTGATTCTGTCATTCTTGCATAGGTACGATGGCTTGATTCTTTCGGTGGGTGGAAATGGAAGATCATATGTTGTTATTCTTGAGACTGGTCCACTGGCTGACACCTCACAGAGTAAGCTCTATTTTGCTCGGATGACTACAAAAGTAGGCTTTTGTCGGGTAAGTAGCGTTGCAATAATTTGAAAATAATAGCTGATTTTTCTGCATGCTGGTAATCGAAGAACGTAGAATTTGATCTCCTTTGTTTTTGTTATTCTTTTTTTTTTTTTGCTGCAGGTGAGGGTACCTTTTTCGGCTTTTCGGCCAGTAAAACCAGAAGATCCTCCCCTAGACCCTTTTCTTGTGCATACCTTAACCATTAGGTTCGAACCAAAAAGGCAGGTCAGTACAATATGGTGAACTATTTGCTATCATCGCCAAATGTAAATTAGTTGTTTATAGCACCAAATCGGCGGCTTAATTACCAATGTGTTGCACTACAGAGACCTGGTGATGAATCTCAAGGTGGTACTGACCCCAGAAGTTTTGAGCTAATACTGGAATACATCAAAGCTTTACCTGTAAGTTGTTCCTGCATTATTTAGCTGCCCTAGTGCGTGTGTGTTTCAGGTTTCCCTTCTTTGGATGAAAATTTCTTCATGACCGAAACTCTTGTATATTTGTTTTGCTTTATTCTTCGTACTGGAAGTACAAAGCGTTTGCACGTTCAGTCGTTCACTGAAAGAAGATTATTTGACTGCCCCATGACTTAGCTACTTACTTTCCCTTTTCTTTTTAATGCTTGTTTAAATGTTTAACCAAAGTTTCCCTTGCCTCTGATTATTTCCTAGAGTAATTTATGATCTTCCTGTGTTGTCAGAGCTGAATCATGATCTCTATCAGTTTATTGACAACCAGACATCTTTTAATTCTTTTCAGACCGGTCAAGAGACAGACTTCATACTGGTCTCATGCACAGGTTCTGGAATTGAACCTAACAGAAGAGAACAAGTTCTCAAAGCAAAGAAGGTTCTACCTTTTGTATACATTAAACGTATCTGTGCTTATCTAACTCAAATGCTCATAAAATCATTAATGTTCTCCATGTTCTTCTAGGCTGGAGAAGATGCACTGAGGAGGTCAGGCCTTGGATACACAATTGTACGGCCTGGTCCACTTCAGGTATGCCATAATAATACAACAACCGAAAATCCACCCTATGTTCAACAATATAATAGACAGTGTGTTTGATCATATCATCTCAAGTTGGATTGTCAAAGCAGATGGTAGTTACTTTTGAAGTGTTATCTACATCAAAACTGGTTCATCATGATCATTCAGCCTTCTGTTTGCAGGAAGAACCTGGTGGTCAGCGTGCACTGATCTTTGATCAAGGAAACAGGATCTCTCAGGTGAAATATCATCGACCGTCCATAATTTGCTTTCTTTAGTGCCAGCATCTTGATTTTTGAAGTCGTAATGTAGGCTATCAGCTGTGCGGATGTAGCAGATATCTGTGTGAAAGCGTTGCATGATTCCACGGCGAGAAACAAAAGTTTTGATGTAAGATTTGTTCGTCCATATTGTCCTCTACGGTGATGCTTTTCAAACTGATTAATGATCTTAATCAACTTTTTACCACGTACCACGCAGGTATGCTATGAGTATGTTGCTGAGCAAGGGAACGAACTCTATGAACTTGTAAGTTATAGTCGAGGCTGCAACGGAATGGATGGATATCCTTGTTCCAGTCAAGAGTTGTCTTCTCTCTGCTCTTCATGTGTGCTAAGAAAACTGAATGTTTCTTTTTATTGTTGCAGGTGGCTCATTTGCCAGACAAGGCTAACAACTATCTTACACCGGCACTATCGGTTCTAGAGAAAAACACCTGATTCAGATTTGTGTCATATACGGGTCACGTAATGTGTATACTCTTCCCCTTGTAAAGCTATATATTTTTCCATAGAAGTCTTGCGGAATTTACACGACAAGCCCCGGAAATCTGCATTGGCTCATATGTCCAGATGATCACACTATCTTGACCACCATTTTGTCTCGTGATCCCAGACCACCCTCTGTATTCTGTATTCTGCTGTGTATTCATGAAGTATGCCCAATTTATTTCAGTGCAGGGCCCCACCGCGACAGCACATGTCCTGTTCCACGCCACCGTTAAGCCCATACGGTACAGACGACTGCCCATTTCTTGTACCGTGGACTGACCAACATGGACGGCTCCTCTGTTACATTAAATCTCACCAGAATCTACTCCCCATTGCCGAGCTGCCTCGAACTGTTCCCTAAAAAAATGTTAAGTCGTAAGAGCAAGTACAATAGTAGAGCCAAGTGCTGGCTATAAGAGAATGACATGTCATATATAGCCAACACTATAGCCAACATGTACAATAAGCTAGCTATAGATATGAGCTAATTGGTCCACCTCCACTCTCACAAAGTGTCTAGGAGCACGTGCAAGAGCTGGCTCTTATATGAGAGCCCACTCCCTTTCTCTCTCCTCTTCTCTCACATCCATGTAAGTATAAATATAATATTTAAATCCTTATAGCCAGCTGACTGGACCTTATTGTATACAAAATCTACTCCTATCTTAATCAACTCGGTTAAGTATGGACGTGGCAGAGAATTGTTCACCATATGTTTCAACAAAAGACTACACAATTAGTTGTATATGCAGTAGCCGCGTTTAAAATCTGAAAATATGTTATTACAACAACTGACCTTAGAAGCTGGGATCTAAATACAAATACACCTGTTTTACCTTTTCCATTAACCAACCGTTGAAAACAAAAAAGATACTATCAGGAAAGAGTATTGCCTTAACATCACATAGCAGATGCGGGGTTAAACTATATTTATTTAGGGGAACAAACTCCATTTTGCAACTGCCTGCGTGGTGCATGTGTTTCTTCTGTGCACAGCCACCTCACAATTTGTGCATTTTCCAACCTTTCTTGGATGTTTGGAGTGCGTCGCCACGTTGAGAACACATTGTTCTTTTGTGACCACTACACCTACATATCATGCAAATTTGTCTTTGCTTACCCAGACCCCCAGGTGCTTCATGGCGGCATGGCCCTGCTGGTGGTTGGTCTCTCAGCTCAACGCATCTTCAGAGGTGCTGCCAAACGTGCGAGATCACATCCATCCGTCTCTCGATTTGTTCCATCTTCTAATGAAATCCACTTTGCCTGGCGGATGTACATCCCGACATTTATGTCCGCATACAAAGTCCTAGATTTTTTTTTACAACCTGTCTAAAAAGAAAAATGTATCAAAAATCATTTGGAGCACTGACACACAGGAGAAAAAAAATCACACATAAAGTTTTGCGAAAAACACATTTTCTTTAATCGATGCAGAAAGACAAATTCCGGTGCTACAACATGACTTCATATGAGACATTCTTTTTTTTTTTACCTTTTACACATACAACAAAAATGTTTTTTCTTTGGCAGAACTTTGTGACGTTTTTCAGAAATGTTTCGGCAAAATACATATCCAAATGTCTAGAAATTTCAAAATAGTATCCGGGTGTGCATCCCCGACATTTCATATTCACACACAAAGTTTCGCAAAAAATAGGGTATGTGTAGAAAAGACCGGTTTCCGTGCTCCAAACTGATTTGACAATCTGTTTACTGAGGCCACAAGAAATTTCTTTTTTCTCGAAACTTTGTGTGTGATGGGAGCATCTCCCGGGAGCCAAGGGTGATTTTTGTTGGACACGATGTTTTGACTCGGGGGAGTATCTAACCCCATTATGTAAAATGCATTGAAGAGCACTGTAAATGTCAAAAATTCCAAAAAAAAATTAGGATGTACTTCTGGACATTTTATGTTCACACACAAATTTTCCCTAAAAGATATATTTTCTGTGGTCCGTGTAAAATGACAAATTTGAGTCTCCAAAATAAATTTTCACAAGAAACACCTTTCCCAGGTCGCAAAAAAAATATCTTTTTTTTTTCACGAAACATTGTGTACGCACACAAATCGTCCCTATATGAACCCAATTTTTCTCTCAAAATTTTCATACATTTAGAATTATGTTTTCCCACAATGTGAGCATCTAGTCTAGCAAGCTGAAGGAAAAAATGTTTCTCTTATTTTAAATTTTTTGACATTTAAAAATTGTTTTTTGAGCAGTGGGTGCATCTGCACACATGACCCGATATGGATTTTCGGGTGACTGTAATGGTATATTATCTTGTTTCTGCTCTTTCTCTTCTAAAATTTGTAAGCTTGCGGAGTTTCACTGAAGAATAGAAAAGATACATGTGACTAGTGAAGTAAAGGAAGATACTTTTACGGCAACCATTCCTGCCTAAGGCCTTGTTTAATTCCCACTGGGGATAATCCCCACAGGCAATAGCAGAGCTTGGGCTGTAAGTGTGGGGACAAATAGGGCTGCAGAGTATTGTTGGGCCAGTGCTCGTGGGGCAAATGGGCTAATTACCACAGGTTTGGACACAAAAGGGCCAAAAAGCACTGGATTTTTACTAAATTTGTATTGGGCTGAAGGGCCGTGCCCCCCCGCCCCTAGACTGGTCATAGCTCCGCCTCTGCCTACAGGTATCATAGGGATAATCCCCACAGATATCGGGTCATTGAAGGGCATTGTAAATGTCAAAAAATTCCAAAAAAAAACATTAGGATGTACTTCTGGACATTTTATGTTCACACACAAATTTTCCCTAAAAGATATATTTTCTGTGGTCCGTGTAAAATGACAAATTTGAGTCTCCAAAATAAATTTTCACAAGAACTTTTTTCCCAGGTCGCAAAAAAAATATCTTTTTTTTTCACGAAACATTGTGTACGCACACAAAACGTCCCTATATGAACCCAATTTTTCTCTCAAAATTTTCATACATTTAGAATTATGTTTTCCCACAATGTGAGCATCTAGTCTAGCAAGCTGAAGGAAAAAATGTTTCTCTTATTTTAAATTTTTTGACATTTAAAAATTGTTTTTGAGCAGTGGATGCATATGCACACATGACCCGATATGGATTTCCGGGTGACTGTAATGGTATATTATCTTGTTTCTGCTCTTTCTCTTCTAAAAATTTGTAAGCTTGTGGAGTTCCACTGAAGAATAGAAAAGATACATGTGACTAGTGAAGTAAAGGAAGATACTTTTATGGCAACCATTCCTGCCTAAGGCCTTGTTTAATTCCCACTGGGGATAATCCCCACAGGCAATAGCGGAGCTTGGGCTGTAAGTGTGTGTGGGGGGGGGGGGGGGGGGGGGGGGGGGGGGGGGGGGAGTGGGGACAAATGGGGCTGCAGAGTAATGTTGGGCCAGTGCTCGTGGGGCAAATGAGCTAATTACCACTGGTTTGGACACAAAAGGGCCAAAAAGCACTGGATTTTTACTAAATTTGTATTGGGCTGAGGGGCCGTGCCCCCCCCCCCCCCCTAGACTGGTCATAGCTCCGCCTCTGCCCACAGGTATCATAGGGGATAATCCCCACAGATATTAGGTGGCAAGAGGTGTGGCTCGGATAAGGATCAGCGTGTCGCCGGCGTATTGGAGTACTGGGCAAGGAATGTCATCACAAATGGGATGAGAAAGGAGACCCACGTCGCAAGCATGCTCAATTAATTGTCGGAGAACAACAACGATGATGATGAACAAATATGGTGACAAAACCATTAAGAAAATGGTGACAAAACCATTAAAAAAACTGAAATGATTTTCTGTAGAACCCAAGACCAAGACCATCCATGTAGGGCTTGCCGTCTGTTACGTTTGCAAAATGGGGCAGAAATTTCTTGATCAGAGAAGGTATCATCGAGATAGAACGAAGCTGGGAGATAGATTGGGGGTAGATTGTTTGAATCGACAACGGCCAATACGTGGAGAAGGCAGTACCAAGTAGTATGTGTGAGTACAAGGAGGTGATAATGGACAGCTTCTCCACATGCCACCGTGTTGAAGTAAATTCTGACTCTACGGACATGATCAGTGTGATGACCATTGGTGGGAACTCTCTCAGACCAGCCACAACTATTTATGAGGAATGCACCCGTCTTTGTCGCAATTTTACAGAGGTGGTCTTTTTTTCCATTGCCCTAGGGTTGCATATGTTTTAGCTAGCCATGCAGAGAGTCCTTTGTCGGTTGTTTGGCAGAGGAAATCTCTGATTTGTTTATCGGTGTAATAGCGGATAATGTATCTGTGTTGCTTAAGGAACAAAATCCGCCATGATGGCTTTTCTCGACCAAAAAGTAGTAATTGTGCGTATAAGGAGGTCAGAATGGACAGTTTCTGGACATGGCTAAAAAAATCGATGAAGGCCTGCTAGAGAACAGAGATCTTGTTATTTCTCCATCGAACTGTGTGTTTTCATGGATTGCCACCCGAGTTTTTTGCACGCTGCCGCTAGAGACCGACATGTCGTCGAATAGCACGTTTAACAGCCTAAACTCGTTGGATCAGATCAAGATGACCAGTTTGGAGTTGGTTTCGGTAGTATGGTCGGGAATGGCAAGACATATTTAGCTTTAGGGAGATCAGTGTCATCAAGTTTTGTTTCGGTTCAATAGAAATTAGTTCGGCAATTGTTAGGAATTAATTAATTATGTAATTAAGTTGTAATCCTCCCTTGTAAATCTACATGTCGGTTGCCTATCGGAACCGACTTCCTTCGCGTCCCCACGTCGGACTCACGTCCCTTCACCATGTATAAATACCCCGAATCATCTTGGAATAAAGAGCAGTTGCAATCATTCTGTTTGTTTCTCAACACGTTATCAGCACTTCGCTTTGCCGAGAGAGCGAATGGGCCGAACGCGCCGACGAACTCGCCGGCAAACTCGCCGGAAATAGAAGAACAGAAGGGAAAAAAACAATCGGTAAGATGCCTGCAGGTTTCCTGGAATTTTCCTTCTAGTACTTCGCGAAGAAGGTCGCCGGCCGTATCTGAGGCGTTCGTGCTGCTCGCCGCGCCGGCGGCACACGAAACACTGGACGCCAGGCTGCTTCGCCGAATGTCGCCTCACCGCGCGGACCGCCGCGCATGTGGACGCCGGGGCTGCTTTGTCGAGCGCTGGCCTTGGGCTGCGCCTCCCGGCGCCGGTCGTCGCGTGTGGGGAGATCCTCGACAACGGAGCAGGAAGCTCCGCTGCACCGTCGCCGACTCCTAGTGGCCGCATATGCTTCGTCGTGCTGCGCGCCGTGCTGCTGGCCAGCCGCGCCGGCCGATGGCCGGGGGAGTGGAGTCCGACGAGCCTCGAGCTCTCCAACGGCCACTCCAATGGCGTCTCTCACGGGATGCGCCTCCCAGGCGGTTCTTCTTCAGAAGAGGAAGACAGCACGCCGGGCCACTCAGTTCCTCGCCGATGAACAGCCGCCGCCGGCGGCAAAGGGTGGTGGTGCACTGGCGCTGCCGGAACGGCCGCCACCGCACACAGGGATTGGGGAAACCGAGCGATGGGAACGAAACCGTCGCTTTTTCCCTTATCCAATCTGAGGAGGTCCATGCTCTGTATGAGCAGACAAGAAAAAAAATGAAATAAAATACTCCCTCCGTATATGGTTGGTAATGAGCAAGTATGACTTATATTTTGATACGAAGGGAGTAAAAGGGAGTGGCGTGAGCCACGGTAGTGGGCTTCCTGATTTTGGCCTATTGCCCTTTATTTTTCGTATTTTTCTGATTTAGCTTTTAGCATTTCAGTTTTTGTACATAAATGTTTGGTAGTAGTTTCTAACATGTGGCTACCTAATGTCTGAAATTTTTATGTCAACATTTCTATGAGGGCAATGTTAATTGCTGTATGTTGACGATGCTTGAAGATAATATGACTTCTTTTAATTTTTGCATAACTTTGTTCACAACTAAAGGTCTACACCATAATTTGGTGACTACCTATAATGTGTTTTAATCATCACAAGGTTGTGCAAAGTAACATGTGGGAAGGTCTACACTACCAAGTAGTGATTACCTCCATGTGTTCAGAGCAAAAAGTGAAAGCATACGGGTTATGGCATGAAGATAGCCATACGAGTGAGGTGTACGCCATTTGTGTCAATTACCTCGACCGTGTTCTACAAAACGAAGATCTACGCCATATTATGGTGTTATCTTTTTGTGAAAAGTCATATTTTGGGTCGTATAGGCTTATCCTAGACCTTCATATTTGAATCAAGCATGTTGTTACACACAACTAATTTACTATAAAGTAAATTAATGGGCATGATTTTCTTCATGCAGGATATGAGTGACATATCCAAGAAAGAATTTGAAGATCAACTTGGCGTCCAGAAGTCTGATCGGCACTATAATCACACCTATTTCAGGGTGCTCCTGCTATACCAGATGCGGCAAAGTTTGCTGCTTTGCACTTCATTCGACACCACCTTGACCCTACTCTGAAAGAAGAGTACATGATGGAGGAAAATCCTAAAAATCTTTGGGACTCCTTAAAGGACGCTATGATCAACAAGGTCGGTGATGTTGCCTGAAGCGCAAAGAGAATGGGCACTTATCCGTTTTCAGGATTTTAAGTCCGTTGCAGCATACAATTCCGCTGTGCATCAAATCAACTCTAAGTTGAGATTCTGCAACAGTGCAGTTTCGGATGCGGATCTCATTGAAAAGACACTCTCCACTTTTAATCCTAATATGAGGATACTTGCTGAACAACATCGTCAGCAGAAATATACGAAGTATTCTGAGTTGATTTATGCACTTCTTCAGGCAGAAAAGCACAGTGAAATTCTTGATAAGAATAATCTATCCCGTCCAACGGGAACACTGCCGCTTCCTGAAGCACATTTCAATTCTCAGAATACTCGTAAGTCTCGTGGTTTCAAAAAGAACCATGGGAAGTTTAAAGGAAAGTGGAGACGTGATGAGAACCAGAATAGCAATGGAGTCCAAAAGAACAAGAATCATTTCAAGAGAAATGATAAGGGTAGCACCTCTAAAGGTTGCTACAGGTGTGGTTGTACTACTCATCTTGCAAAGAAGTGTACAACTTCTAAGCATTTGGTGACGCTGTATCAGCAGTCAGTTAAGGGCAAGAAGGCTCAAGGGAACCAGTTTGAAGCTCACTTCACTGGTCCGATGATCGAGAGTTCCCAAGGCGTTCATGAGAACACGGAGAACCAGGATCAGACTCAGCAGAAGGAAGGACCTTCACTCCATGTTGAAGACATGTTGGTGGATTTCACTTCGACGAGTGACATATATGGAGATCAACTTTAATAAGTTGATTATGTCATAAGTATTGTGATAATGTCCTTAGATATATTGTGTGTTGTAAAATTATTATGTCAAGAGACATATGGTATTGTAATAATTATGTGAGCAAACATAATGTATTATAATATGTAAGCAGACATACGTAGTATGTAATGTATGTGTTAATTCTATATGAGTTGAGATATGTAATGAATTTTATTATTTTACTCTATAGAAATCTTCAAGGAACATTCCAATGGAGGAGGAAATTTGTTTAGCGGATAGTGGTTCCACTAACACAATATTACGGGAAGTTAAATACTTCCAAACTCTCAAGAAAAGTAAAGGGACTGTCATGACAATTGGTGGTCGTGACACGGTAATTGTTGGTTCTGGTCAGGCCACATTTACACTCCCAAATGGTACAAAACTTGAAATCCAGGAGGCATTATTGTATCCGGATTCCACCCGTACCTTGCTGAGTTTTAAGGATATCCGTATGAATGGCTACCACATTGAAACTCATGAAGAGAATGCGGTTGAAAGCCTACTCATAAGTCAGCAAAAGGGTAAAAAGGAAATCCTTGAGAGACTTCCTGCTCTATCTTCTGGATTGTATTACACATACATAAAGCCAGAGCCACATTTGGCGTATAAAATAATTTTTCAGAATCTTGACAAGTTCAAGATATGGCATGATCGCCTGGGTCATCCTGGTGTGGGGATGATGAGAAAAATTATTGATGGTTCAACTGGACACAACATAACGGTTGCTAATTTTCCCAAATCTTCGGATTTTGTATGCACGGCATGTGCAACGGGGAAATTGATCACAAGACCTTCATACACGAAGATCAGAGTGAGCCACTTATTTTCTTGAACGATTCAAGGAGATATATGTGGTCCAATTCAACCGTTATCGGGCCTTTCAGATACTTTATGGTGCTCATTGATGCATCTACAAGATGGTCCAATGTGTGTCTTATATCAACAAGGAACCATGCTTTTGCAAAGCTGATCACTCAAATCATAAAACTGAGGGCAAATCATCCTGAGCACAGGATAAAATCCATCAGAATGGATAATGCTGCTGAATTTAGTTCACGAGCATTCAACGATTACTGCCTAGCTTTGGGCATAACTGTGGAGCATTCTGTACCGTATGTACACACACAAAATGGTCTTGCGGAATCACTTATCAAGAGGATTAAATTGATAGCAAGACCACTCCTACAGAATTGTAATCTCCCAACATCTTGTTGGGGACATGCGGTGTTACATGCCGCGGAATTGATACAAATTCGACCAACTGCATATCATACGGCCTCCCCGTTGCAGTTAGTACGTGGAAATCACCCAAGTATTTCCCATCTTCGAAGATTCGGTTGCGCTGTGTATGTACCGATATCACCACCTCAGCGTACATCGATGGGTCCACATAGAAAAATGGGGATCTATGTGGGGTACAATTCTCCGTCGATTATAAAGTACCTGGAGCCCTTAACAGGGGATCTATTTACAGCCCGGTACGCTGATTGTATCTTCGATGAGGACAATTTTCCGGCATTAGGGGGAGAAAAGAACCACAAAGAATGTCGGGAAATAGATTGGAATAGATCCACGTACGAATGAATCTGAACTGGAAGTTCAAAGGATTATTAATTTGCAAAATATTGCAAATAACCTGCCAGATGCATTTACTGACTATAAAGGTGTCACTAAATCTCATATTCCCGCTATGAATGTTCCAGAGAGGGTTGAGGTAACTCAAAAGACCACTCAACCGCCCAAGAGGGGGAGAAAACTGGACAAAAAGGACAAGGCTTCTCAGAAGCGTCCGCGGGGAGTGAGGAACCCTCAAACAGTAAATGTAGGTCAACCGCAAGTTGACGTTCAACCTAGTGTTGAAGGACACCTGGAGGATGTTCAGCATCCAGAGCCCAACACGAATGTGCACACAGATAAAGGTGTTGGGACATCGGAACACCTTGACTCAATTGTTGTGGGAAATCACGATGAGTCGGAAGGTATTGAAGAAATTTCCACAAACTATGTTGAATCAGGAGAATCATTCAATAGAAAGACTACTAATGTCGACATATTTTTCTCCTCAAAGATTGCAAAGGACCTAGCATGGACCGTGAACCTAAGTCCATGGCAGAGTGTATGAAACGCTCAGACTGGTCCAGCTGGAAGGTCGCAATAGAGGATGAATTGCGCTCGCTTGCCAAGAGAGGGGTATTAACTGCAGTAATACCTACTCCTAAGCATGTTTCCCCCGTGGGGGCGAAATGGGTTTTTGTTCGTAAGAGGAACGAAAACAATGAGGTGGTGAGGTATAAGGCGAGGCTGGTAGCACAAGGGTTTACACAGAAACCCGGCATCGATTACGATGAGACATATTCTCCTGTGATGAGTGGAATCACGTTCCGATACTTGATATCGCTGGCAGTGCAAATGAATTTGTATATCCAATTGATGGATGTGGTGACTGCATATTTGTATGGGTCACTGGATACGGATATCTATATGAAAGTTCCAGAGGGACTAAAGATTCCGGATCCTAAGGCTAATCGCAACATGTATTGCGTGAAGCTACAGAAGTCGTTATACGGCTTGAAGCAGTCGGGTAGAATGTGGTACAACCGGCTGAGTGAGTTCCTTATGCAGAAAGGTTACTCTAACAACGATGATTGCCCATGTGTGTTTATCAAGAAGTCCACTAATGGATTTTGTATAATTTCTGTGTATGTTGATGACTTGAATATCATTGGAACTACACAAGATATACATGAGGCAAGTAATCATCTGAAGACGGAATTCGAGATGAAAGATTTGGGTAAAACCAAATTTTGTCTTGGTCTGCAACTTGAACATGTTTCTTCAGGAATACTTGTTCATCAGTCTGCTTATATGAAAAGATACTGGAAAAGTTCAGTATGGATAAAGCATACCCGTCAAAAACACCTATGGTTGTAAGATCTCTTGAAAGAGAAAAGGACCCATTTAGGCCAAAGGATGACGATGAGGAGGTATTGGGACCAGAGTTTCCATATCTCAGTGCATTGGTGCACTAATGTACCTAGCAAACTGCACTAGACCTGACATATCGTTTGCAGTTAATTTACTAGCTAGATACAGCGCATCGCCAACGAAAAGGCATTGGGTTGGTGTGAAGAATATTCTCAGATATCTTCAGGGCACCAAAGATCTTGGTTTGTTCTATCAGAAAAATCAAGAGAGAACCATGGTGGGGTATTGTGATGCTGGATACATGTCAGATCCCCATAATGCCAGATCACAGACTGGCTTTGTCTTCTTACATGGAGGTACTCCTTCTCTTGGAAGTCGACAAAGCAAACACTAGTGGCTACGTCACTAATCATTCTGAGATAATTGCTTTGTACGAAGCATCACGGGAATGTGTATGGCTTCGAAGGATGATGAACTTTGTCCAGAGTTCAAGTGGGATTGGTTCACTAGAATCACCACCATTATCTATGAAGATAATGCTGCTTGTATTGTACAAATGCAGACAGGTTATATTAAGAGCAATATTACAAAGCATATTGCTCCTAAGCTATTTTATCCCCATGAACTACAGAAGAAGGGGCAAATAAGTATTTTGCAAACGAAGTCATGCGATAACCTCGCGATTTGTTTACCAAGTCCTTACCAAGTTCTTTGTTCAATAAATATGTGAAGGGAATTGGTATGAGGAGACTTCGTGACTTGCAAAATTCAGGGGGAGAAATCTCCTAAGTTATAACTTGTTGAAAATCATGAGATTTTCGGTATTGCACTCTTTTCCTTTGTGAGTTTTCCTGAAGGTTTCTCATGTAAGGTTTTTAATGAGGCAATAGTAGTACAAGCATGGACGATATATGTCGATTTCTCCTATTTTCCCACAGGGTTTTTAGAAGGAGTTTTTCAGGGCATATTGTGTATTTCCTCTATTTTTCCCACAGGGTTTTTGGAGGAGATGATGATTCCAAATGATGATTAGGCGCAAAGGACAAGCAAGGATTAGGGGGAGTGTTAGGAATTAATTAATTATGTAATTAAGTTGTAATCCTCCCTTGTAAATCTATATGTCGGTTGCCTATCGGAACCGACTTCCTTCGCGTCCCCACGTCGGACTCACGTCCCTTCACCATGTATAAATACCCCGAATCATCTTGGAATAAAGAGCAGTTGCAATCATTCAGTTTGTTTCTCAACAGCAATCACGCCTTTGCAGTTTTCCTGCGGAGTCGACACGTGGGCACTCGAGCAACGATGGAGCTCTACACATGTAGGGGGGACCATCGCCCCCCCCCCCCCCCCTCCAGCTTTTAAAGGATTACTGATACTATATTTTTTAGCCTGTTGCCTCGAGGGCCACCGGTTGCTGGGCTGCCATGAGGAAACTCGGGCGAGGAGAACTGAATACACACAAAAAAATCAGAACTGAAGGCATAGAAATTTCAGAATACAAACATCAGCTGACCTAAAGCAAAGCAGCAGCTAGCAACAAGTAGCAGCACACAGCTGCGAGCAGAAGGGGAGATGATGGCCCTGCGGATCAACGTGACGGCAACAGGGCAAGCATCCAATCTGCTGCACGGAGACGGCCCTGCGGATCAATGCGACGGTAGCAGGGCACGCATCCAATCTACTGCACCGAGACGGCCATGCGGATGGGTGAGGTCGAGTGGGTGTTTCCTTTTCTTTTTTGGTATCGCTTCGTGGTTGACCGTGTCGCGAGAGAGAGAATCAGAGACGAGAGAGAGGGCAGCCGCGCGGTGGAAATTTGGATGTAATATACGTGAACGACATGTCCCTTCTCGTGGAACGGTTCGACAGCTGAGGGCAGAAGCTCGGGAAACTGGTGCTGGGCAGTTTCTCCCTACTGCACGTAAACTAGCTTCTCGAGAGTTAATCTGTACACTTCTTTTCAGCTTTTCAGCTTATTAGGTTTGGTATCCAAAAGCTGGTTGAGAAGCCCAAAAGAAGTCACCCTAACATTGTGGTGAAACTTCTCAATATCATATCTAGTATATTTTTCATGCTGAAAATTGTTTACATGCCGAAACAGAAGCAAGATGCTGCCAGACACATTTAGTGAAATAATACGGTACTGTGCAAAAGCCTTGCTTATTTCCCACCGACGGCAAAATCATCCTTGTTCTAACACATGATGGCAAACTAGTAACAAAACAAGAGCTTGTAGGCCGGAAATTCAATACGGGTAGTGGGTGCAGATGCACCCACTACCCGGAAAACATTTTTCGAAATGTCAAAAAATTCCAAAAAAATAATTTGCATGCAGTTCATGACATTTCATGTTGACACAAAAAGTTTCGTGAAGAAAAAAGTTTTTTTTGCAACCTGTGCAAAAAAGACAAATCCGGACACACCGAAACGTATATATACGCGTCAATTTTTTCTGTTTTTTGTACAGATCACAAAAAAAGTTTTTTCACCCTGCATTTTTTTGTGCTAACACATCATGTTGTAATCTACACCCGGATTTTTTTTCCGGAATTTTTTGACATTCTGAAAAAAAAACTAAAAAAAATTACATAATGGGTGCATATGCACCCATGAGCCAAATCTCCTTGTCCCTTGTAGGCCCACTTCTTTTCAACTTTTAGGAGAGCTGCTCGATTAAGCTGCCCTCCGCCAACTTCTCTCAGAAGCCCGTCTCCCAAATTTGTTTAGGTTGTTAAATAACTCTTTCCAAAACTAATATGGAAGTCTAAAGGCGAGATTTTGGGAGAGCTGATGGAGAGGAACTTACTGGAGAATGCCTATAGAAACCGAGAAGAAGTGGGTGTAAAGAAATCAGGGTTAGGAGCTAATTCGGTCTACCCTCTATTCCTCTGCCTTATCGGTGGTGCCGCTCACAATGCATATTGAGCCTAGAGGGTGGGACCTTTATATAGACTCCAAATTCCAGATAACTCAATCTGTTTCCAGATAGGACTCGTGACTTGTTAAACCAACCACTATCATTAACAGCCATTAACCGAGCCTATTACTATTAAACAATTAGGTCCCAGCACACATGTGTGAGTCATGCGCCGAGTTCGAATACAAAATCAAACTCGCAGGCTTTAACAATCCGTAGAGCCAATCCTATGAACAACCTGTCATTCCGCTCTATACTGTTCCCGGGTATAATTCCAGCATATTAATATACACTGTGTTCCAGTATAGCCGTACCGGCTTTCTTAAGTATATTTCCTTAAGTACAATTCCACATCATCAATTACATGTTATTTCCGTGATGCTTCCACACTGAAGTTTAATTCCGGACAATGTAGTAAATATATAAAATGTTGCAATACACAATTTCCTACATCTCCCACTTGACTGAAAACATTTTATTTCAGCTAAGTGAATTTCCATGCTATTACATGGTTAGACGTTAATTCCTTCCTTCAGTGCACTCACATTTTATATAAACCTTTGTGACTTTTGGAGTAAAATTATCACAAAGTAACAGGTTATGATGCACCTTTCCACGACCTTAAGTTCACAAAGAAAATTCCTTAGCCATAGACCTTCCTTCAGTGCTTGATGCATCAAAGTATTCATATTTCATAAATAACAAGTACTAAATCATGTTTCCTTTGTACACCATAAAGACCTACAAAAGTAAATATTAACACATAACATAAAATAGATTACCTTTCACCAAGATCACAAATAGCGTCAATATATCCACGTAGTTGAAGGTTGAGATTATCAATGAATAATGAGTAATTCATATTTCCTTGACATTGCGCGACAAGTCCATTATGTGATTCCAAAAAATCAATAAGATTCATATTCCGTTTGCTAATAATTCCAACAAATCATTTCCATGCTAATCAAAATAGCAATAGTTACAACGACATGGCTAAGATCAGGTCGCACGAATAATGTCCCACAATAGCCGAGGATGACAATTATTCTTCCTTTTTCCTCACAAGTTTAAATATAATTCCTCGTAGAGTATCATTCCCTTAATCAAAAGGTACATGACAGGTTTGCACTTTTCCATAGAAAAATATATCAAAATATTATCTATGTAATTCCACTCCCAAAATGCAGGAATCTTTAGACATACCTTTCATATTAAAGTTAGAACTGAACCAAGCTTTCACTTCCATCAAACCAATAAGAACATAGTTAGCACATATAATGATAACACAAAACAATTCACACTAACCTTTGTATATGAATATCTTCCATCAGTAATAAAACCTTATGACTTGACATTCCATTGATGTGAAGCTTGTTCCAAAAACATGAATTGATCAATTCAATTAGCAAACACTGTCATTCTTCCCACCTCCTCTAAATTCCAGAGTTTCCACAAAGTATAACACTTCCTTTGTGTAAATAATTAAACAACAACACCTCCTCAAAATTCCAGAGTTTCCACAAAGTATAAATATTTCCTTTGTGTAAAGAATTAAACAACAAGCTTGCAATTGTAACTTCCACTAAGCATGTTGCATTAAATTGTAAATAAATATATGTATAACCTATAGGCTTGCTGTTATTTGGTAAAATAATAAGTTCCAAAAATTTATTATTCCTCATTGAGTTTATTCTTCCCGCAATGTTTTCACCCATAGTTAATATTAACAGCAAGTTTAAGTAATTTTCTTTCCTCTAAAACATAGAGTAACTTCCTCAAATAACACACAATAGTAGCCAAGATATGATGGTACAATTTAATTCCTCCCACTTTTCCTAAGCATGTTAGTACTGAGAGTGTAACTTGGTGTTTTCCTTTGAGTTTCCCACATATAAAATTCTTACTTTCCACCAGTTTACCTTTTCCGGATCAAAAAACTGAATACCATTCGATCCATGAACAAATAGTAGTATGCTTTTCCACATAATCAAGGGAATAACCAATCGTTGTATTCCTCCATTCAACCATGGAGTATATGACATAAAATAGCGTTGAATAATTCCATGCTCATTCCATTAGTTTCAATTAATATTCCTGAAGTGTACTTCCCCCACCAATCAGTTTTCAAACCTTTAAATCCTTTGATGAACTGATTTTCCACTTCAGTA
The DNA here is from genome assembly GCA_947311845.1 of Poa pratensis. NCBI lineage: Eukaryota > Viridiplantae > Streptophyta > Magnoliopsida > Poales > Poaceae > Poa > Poa pratensis. The sequence continues at coordinate 56,683,551 of CAMZMU010000074.1, read as the reverse complement.
TGAGATGTCAATACAACAAAGACCTTCCAACTTGTATTGAAAAAGATATAAATAACCATATCAAGTGCAATCAGAATATAATACATTCACCTCAAGTAGGAGTGCCAATAAAGACCGTAAATATATTCCGATGAAGTATCATAATCCACCCACTTAAGTTCATAATTCCAGAATTAATAATCCATTAATTAGACCAAGTCGTAAATAAGATAAAACTAATTGAACCTCTGTGGGAGTGATAAAATCCAATACCAAAAATATTACATAAAAATTCCAGAACTTATATTCCTCCCACTTAAAGTTTATAATTCCAGAATTAACAACTATAGTTCTGTACAAAGAGTAAGACCAAGTCCTAAATTTCACCAACAATGAATTTCAGAGCATGTGTTCCTATTTCAAGTATTCCTCCATATGGAGTGATCTTCACCCAAAAAAAAAGATTTTCCACCCACTTCCAATGGTTTGTCAAAAGAAATGAGACCATTGTGTTAAATTTCATAATGCACTAATTTCCTTTGATCAATAATTCCAATCTTCCTTCTCCAAATAGCATACATAATCAACAAATTTCGATAGAGAAGTATAGATTAAATTCCTTCTCATCGTAGGTGAATATAAGAAAATAATAATTTTCCTCCATAAACGGAGTTTGATGACATAGTTTCCAATTCTAAAGTATATACAATTTATCATTAGTGACTAATTAATACTTATTATTTCCTTCGGAATTGTTCACATGTCAGTAAATTTGCTATTGTATTCCATCAAATTATGATGTAGAGGCAAAGTCCATAATCCAACTATATGGAAAAGTAGTGACAAACAAATATTTAGTGCAAAAAATAACATTGGACATACCGTTGAGTAAATATCGATTTCCTCTTCCATTGGAGTATTTCCCATATTCCTCCAAAATAATAAGTAATGTCACTTCCATTATAAACATGCTTCAATTCATGCATGTCGCCTCATCATCGTTGCGCTAGAAAATTCCGATGAATTATAAAAATACTTTGATAGATTCCAAAGTAATCCAATGAGTCCAATATATTCCGGTGACAAAGTTTACCCGTAGAAATTAACAAATCATAGTGACAAAATAAATAAATTAATGAGTTTAATAAATTCCCTCAGAGTGCATTCCCACTTCCTCTAAAAGCCAGTGGTGTCCAATAAAGGAAGTTAACAAAAAAAAATCCTTTTCCAGGTTACGTAAAAATTCCACATAATATGTTTACTCACATATTCAACAGCAAAATAATCAACAATTGATATAACTAGGTGAACTAGGCTATTTTCCTTAGTCAATTTCCATAGTTTCTCATTCCTCTGATGTTTCCAGTTTAGACATATCAATAGCATAATCAGCTAAATATTCCTTTCTAAACCGTGTAATTAGAATCACGCTCAGAGTAAACAATGTTTCATGATATGGAGAGAAAAGTGTTACCGATCCGTAGAATCAACAGAGCCAAGAGTTTGGCGTGCAGCCTTCACGTGAAAACAAAACAATTCCTCGACGTCTCCAGGGAACTTGTACTACGTAGTAATTCCTCGTTCCTTGATTGAAAATTAATTCCGACTTGATCGATCAGCCGGTCTTCGTCTGTTCTTTCCTCGATCCACGCGAGTGATTCGGAGCAGCAGCGACGACAGGAGAAATTCCGTGCAGGCCTTGATCTTGGCATGCGGGCATGTGGACGCATTGCAGAGCAGAGCAGCTAACTTCCATGCAGGCTTCCGTGAGATGGTGAGAGTCTAATCTCGTCAACTTCTTACAAGAACACGCGCGAGCATCGCGTGTTTTTATATATTAAGATAGGAACAGAGTGTAAATACAAGGTTTCCCCGATCAAGCCACAGACGGCCTGTCAGGTAGAACTTCTACGTGATTCCTCTCGAAAACCCACCTAACCCTGCTGTCACCCAAACGGCGAACTCTTGTCGAATGCGATTGCAAACCGCAACCGCCGATGATGATTTCCGATCAAAGACTCGACTGTTCCTTTCCAACCATATGCTTCTAGCGGTGAGAATGACAAGCCCGTTGATTTTCTTCCTGTCTTTACTTGGTACTGCTGCTATAACTCTTGCCACCAATCGACAGGCACCGTGTTGGCTGTAGGCATGAAGCAATGTAAATTGTACTGCAACAGGGTGGTGAACGACACCTCTCTAGCGAAAACACAGCGCACCATCAGATGAATACCAGTTTCAGGTTCCTGACTGCACAGTGGGCAGCATGGTGGGTGTTGCAAGCCTCTCCTCGCAAGTCTATCCGCTGTCCATAGCCTGTTTTTGAGGGCGAGCCACATGTGAAGCTTCTGGAGTGGAGGTGTCCCTGCCTTCCACAGCTCCATTGCACATGGTGCTGCGGTTTTGCCAAAGAAGAAAGCAGCATATGCGGATTTAGAGGAATACATGCCGTTGTTGCTCAGTTTCCTGCGCACCTTGTCAGTTTCGTCCTCTGCAATAGTTTGCTCTTGCACCGCTTCCCACAGCTCCATGTACTCGACCAGAGCTTGAATTGTGAGCTCAGCACAGAAGCCCCTGATCCATCTGTCATTGTGCAAGGCTTCTGCTACCGTGAAGAGCTTGGCGTTATTCTTGGCAAAGTTCCAAAGCACCGGAGCAATCTGCTTTGCTGTTCTTCCTTGCAACCAGGGATCTGTCCAGAATTTTAGAGTCTCGCCATTGCCCAACGTGCAGTCAACAGCCGCCAAAAACATCGCCTCTGCCTGCTGTGGAATTGAGAAGCGGAGTCCCTGCCACGGCCTTTGATCATCAGTCAACTCGCGCCATCTCCAATGTATCCTCAAGGCTAGGTTTAGCCGGCGCAGGTTTTTTACTCCGAGCCCCCCTAGCTTTTTAGGAGTGCAAACAGTCTTCCATGCCACTGCACATTGCCCTCCTCTTGCCTCGTCTGACCCAGCCCAAAAGAAGCTTCTACAAATTTTATCTGCCCTTTCAAAGAACCAAGGAGGCATATCTAAAGCCATCATTGGATAGATTGCTGTTGATATAAGAGCAGCGTCAATAAGCACCAGTCTTCCACTTTTTTGCATCAGTCCCGACTTCCAAGTAGGTACTTTCCTTGCCAATTTGTCCACCATGGGCTGCATCTGGTTTCTTGTCAGCCTAAATGGGGAAAGAGGGAGCCCTAGATAGGGTATTGGGAACTCTTTTAAGGGGCAAGCCAGGGCAGTCAAGCTCTCCTGCAAGTTAATTGCAGAGCACTGAATAGGGGATGCTGAGCTCTTCTCAAGGTTGCACCTCAGACCAGATGCCATACCAAAGAGTCTCAGTAACTCAATAGCCGCACGCGCCTCTGCTTCAATAGGTTTTATGAACAGCACCACGTCATCTGCATAGAGAGACAGACGATGTCTAATTCCCAGGCCTGAGAGAGGGTCGAACACACCAGCCTCCTCGCTAATTTGAAGACAGCATTAAGCACATCTACCATGATTACAAATTTCATTGGGGAGATCGAGTCCCCTTGCCTGAAACCTTTAGCATGCCAGAACTGTGATCCTGCAGTCCATTGATCAACACTTTGGTGGTGGCTGAAGAGAGCATCAAAGCCAATCTTGCCAACCAGCGTGGCCCGAACTCCCTGTGCCTAAGGACCTCAAAGACAAAAGGCCACGCAATGGAGTCGAAAGCCTTCGCCAAATCTAGCTTAAGCAGTAGAGATGGCACCTTTTTCCTATGCAAAGTCCTTACTGATTGGTGCACCATGAAGAAATTGTCTTGGATCGATCTTTCTTTTACAAATGCACTTTGGTTCTTGTCAACCAGCTCCGGCAAGACATGGGCAAGTCTCATCGCCATGGCCTTTGAAATGATCTTGGCAAAGCTGTGGATCAAGCTGATGGGCCTGTAGTCGCACACATCCACTGTATCCTCTTTTTTAGGCAACAGGGTGATATAGGCACCATTTAGGCGAACAAAACCCCTGCCATCTGCTATGTCAAAAGCACAGACAGCCCTCATCACGGCATCTCTAACAGTGGGCTAGCATGATTGATAAAATCGAGCTGAGAACCCATCTGGCCCAGGCGCCTTGTCCGGAGGCAACTGCTTGATTACCTCCCAAATTTCTTTTTCAGTAAACGGTAGTTCCAAGTGATCCAACTCCACTTGTGGTAGGTCAAGTTGAGACAGATCCAGGCTGTGCTCCCGTTCCACCGGCGTACCCAGCAGCTCAGTGAAATGCTCAGCAGCTAGCTCGGCCATTCCGGCAGCATCGGTTGCCAGGCGATCACCTTTTCAAAGGCGTAAAATTTGGTTTCATCTCTTCCTAACACTTGCGTGGAGGTGGAAGAAGGCAGTGTTGGCATCGCCTTCCTGCAGCCAGGTAATTCTGGATCTTTGCCTTGCCATGGTACGTTCAAGGGAAGCCAGTCCTAGAACCTTCTTCTTTAGCTGAGCCCGCAGCCAGAATTCATCGTCGTTTAGTGCTCGGCTGTCCATTGCTTGATCCAGTCTGAATATCACTTCATTTGCCATCAACAGTTGTTCCTTTATATTGCCAATCTTTCTCTGACTCCATCTTGTAAGACATCTCGCTGTTTCTTTCAACCTCTGTTCAAGATCACATAGGGATCCGCCAGCTCTTCATGAGTGAACCAAGCAGCAGCAACAGTCTGCTGATAGCCATCCATCTTAGGCTAGAAGCTCTGGAAATGAAATCTCGACTTGCGATGAAAAGCGGCATTGGATGAAAGCATTATTGGGCAATGATCGGACAGGTTTGAGGAGAGGGCTTGTAGCAAACAATCTGGAAACATGAGTTCCCAGTCCACGGTACTGAACCATCTGTCCAGCTTCACCAGGGTTGGAGTTCGTCGCTAATTGCTCCAGGTATATCTGCGCCCTACCAAATCCTACTCTTTGAGCTCCAAGTCATTAAGCAACCTTCGGAAGCGCCCCACCATTCTTCTGTTGATTCTATCGTTGTTTTTGTCAGCTGCATCCAAGATGAGGTTGAAGTCACCTGCAACTGCCCAAGGTCCAGGGAATGCAGCTCTGACCGATCTCAGCTCCTCCAAGAAGTCTAGCTTCAGATTATCCACTGTTGGTCCATAGACAACAGTTAGAGCCCAAGAATCTCTCCCAGCATAACTCAGCTGCAACGAGAGGGAGTAGGAGTCCACATGTGTCCTTGTAACCACTACTTTGGCCGATTGCCAAGCCACCACAATTCCTCCTGCAGTATTATTTGCGGGCAGGCACACAAATTGGTCAAACTGCTGACCCAACACTCTAGCCACCACAAAGGTATCCACCACTGCCAGTTTAGACTCCACCAGACAGGCGATGGAAGCACCTGCATCAGCGATCACATCTCGAACTGCATATCCTCGTCTCAAGGCATTAAGTCCACGAGGGTTCCACACGACGATATTTTCATTCGATGTATCCATAAAAACACATTCTGAAAACATCCACCAAGTGGCTAGCTGATCAGGACAACAGCCACTCCCCCGAGAATGGGGCATCCAGGAAAAACAGCTTTGCTAGTGCTTCTATCCTAGACGGCGGTAGAGGCTCTTTGAAATACTATGCATATCGCTCCAGGCAATCAACAGATGGCTCACCTTCAATCTCGCACATTCCCATCTGTGCCATAAGCACGCGCTGCGCCTTCTTGATGCAGGAAACCTGACCTCCCTTGGACTTGCTGGCGATCCGGGCGCTCCGCCTCTTATCCTCCTCAGGGACGAACAGCTTCTCCCGCCTCTTTTGCTGGATTGGCGGCAGCGGCAGCAGCGGCGCCGCAATATGCTGCCGGATCTGCTCCAGTACCCCGGAGAGAGGTCCCCCTCCCGCCGCCATGGGTGCCGGGGTTGAGAAGCTGGCAGGAGGGGAAAGCGACGAACCTGCATCTCCAACTGGGGCGTCCACCATGTCGCTGACATGCCCAAGCGGCGTTGACTCGGGTCTTCCTGGACTAGGCTGGGCCTCAGGACTGGAAGGGCCAGTAGGGCCTCCCACCTCAAGATTGGGCTCCAGAGCTGCAGATGGATCTAATAGCAGTTGTAGGCCAGCCCCTGGGCCTGGGCCATGGCCGGCTGACGTGGACGCCCCACAGAGAGAACCACCAATGGCCCCACGCCAGCAAACGCTCTTCGCCGAGGCAGGCGTGGACCCCCAAAGCTGGCCTGTGGCCCCTCCACAAAATACTGCCGAAGACTGAATCGATGACCAGGCATGAGCGTATCGGACCGCAGATGGATTGGGGAGAGGTCGCTGACTCCTGGGGCCCCAACACAAACTGCCCGTTGCTGCGCATCGGCGACGAAGACCGGGGAGAGGCCACTGACTCCTGGGGCCCCAACTGGAGCCGCCCGTTGCTGCGTGTCGGCGACGAAGCGGACAAGGAAATTTGAAACCACTGGCCCATGGAGCGGGGGACCAGATCTGATTCGCCTGCGCCGTCGAAGCCGCCAAAACTCCTTTCCCCGTGGGCCCCGGCCAGCAGAAAAGGCTTGGTTGACCGGTCCACCTGACCAGCACCGTCTTCGCTGCCCGCCGCCTCCCTCCTAGGCGACGGCGCCGCCGCGGAAGAAGAACCCGCGTCCACACCCATGTCCACCTGCGTGCCTCCCGGCTAGCCACTCAGACCACCATCTGGCGTGGCACTGCTCGCCTCTCCATCGTGGCGCCGCCCAGGTTGGTCCTCCGCGGATGGCGAAGGCAGCGGAGAAGGTGGCGGCGATGGTGGATCGGAGATCGCCGCCTCCACAGGTTCTGCCACCACCCTGATCAGAACTTCGTAGCGTAGCGTCTTCGCCCTTCCCCTTGGCACTGGGCCACGATGGCGCCCTGGTCCACGACGCCGCACCGGCGGCTCCTCGATGAACAGTGCGCGCCGCGGCGGGATGCGAGCCGGATCATCAGTCCTGACCCAAACGCGGAATCGCGACATGTCATCGCGTCACCTCGTGGGAGTGTCGATGTCGACCACGAAGCCGACGCCGTCCATGACCAAGTCCGCCGTTTGCCTCGTCCAGGCATGGCCAGGAACGCCACGCAGCTCAACCGGCACCAGGTAGGGCAAGGACACGGCCGTCGCATGAGCTTGCCGCAACCATCCCCGGAGGGACAGCGAGAACCAGGGCCCGGGGGCATGTCCACGCCGCGCCATCCGATCCCGGTCCCTTCTCTCCTTGCAGAAAACCAGGAAGTCCTCCGGCGAAAAAGGCCGAATAGACATGTCCAGCGGCCCCAGCTCGAAGGCGGCGTACAGGGCTTCAGCAGCGTCGGCCATGTCCACCTCCCCGCGAGCGCCGGTGACCGTGACGACCACCGCCCGTTGCATGTCCACCTCCAGGCTCTCTAACTCCTCTGACCACTCCAGGAAGCAAGGAGGGAGCTCCGGCGGTACCGGCTGCACCTCCACCTGAGGGACCGCCACCACCATCGGCCTTGCCGGTACCTCAGGCCCATGCGCAGAGCTTTCCGCCGAGCCCTCGCGCTCCATACGATGCCAAGCCATGCCGAGCTGCACAGCGCCTGGGGGAGGAGGGCCAGGCGGCGGTGGAGGGGGTCTTGGGTTCGAGATCTTGGCCGGCCTCCCTTCATCACGATCCTGACCAGGCGGCGGCGGGTACCGCGGTCGCTTGCACTCCCTGGCGATGTGACCTTCACCGTCGCACCGCAAGCATCGCACCTTGTTGGTGCAGCCTCTGGCGATGTGGCCGCCCCTGAGGCAGTTGTAGCAGACTCCAGCCATCCCGAGCGGAAGCTTCTTGTGCGGCGGCGGCCGCGGGGCCAGAAGTTGCTGCAGCAGCCCTTGCCGCTGACGCCTGAGCCAGCGGCGCCGCCTCCTTGAGCCCTCCGCCATGGACCACCATGCCTCCTTCTCCTTCTCGCAGATCTCCGGCGGAACCAAGCCTTTACCTTTCTCCTTCACCTGCACCGCCAACGGGCATGAGGATAGATCTGAGTCTGAAAGAGAGACTGTGCCGCCCAAACTCCCCAGGTACGAATCCCGGCGGAGTAGCACTGGAAGGTGGACGCCGGCGCCGGAGTGGACACCGGCAGGGTGCGGTTGCTTGGCCAGGGCGGCCGCCGGGGCGGCGCCCGCGCCCGCGCTCTCGCTCACTCTCTCTCCTCTCATCCTCGCGTCACAAATCCTCGTCAACTTCTTGCAAGCTCGTCCGAGCGGGAGTTGCAGCCGGGGCGGCGAGGTCTTCGGAGACGAAGCAAACTCAACAAAGACCCGTAGTACGACGGAGGAGGACAAGGTACTCGTTCCGCGACAGAGTCGCGTGGAAGTCGCCGGGCTGCGCGATCGATGGTAACCTTGACTGCAGAGCTCGGATCTGTGTCGGATCAGCGGCGAAGTTGAATTCTTGCAGCGGATGGTTGAGAGATGCAAAACTGGATTGTTCAGCCGATGCAGCTTCCGTGGATTTCCGTGCATAGGCGTAGCTGATCTCGGCGAGTAGTTTCTCGACGCGAAGGCGTAGGTTGCGTCCGATTTGCCGAAAAGTTATGTGGTTTGCCCAACCACGTGATCTTCCGATCGATCCTTCTTCGATCCATGGGCGCAGCAGAACGAATTCCTTTGGACGAGTTTTGGCGACAGGTTGCGGAAACGACAGCACGCGTGACTGATCGACGACCAGATCGATGCGATGGAGATGACCTCGCAGCGGAATACGACGGTGATCAGACGGCAGAGTTCAGAGCGGGCTTCGATCGGTGGCGACGTGATTTGCAGCGGATTAGGTTTCCGACGACCGCACCACCATAGCTCTGATACCAATGTAAAGAAAATCAGGGTTAGGATCTATTCTTCTGCCTTATCGGTGGTGCCGCTCACAATGCATATTGAGCCTAGAGGGTGGGACCTTTATATAGACTCTAAATTCCAGATAACTCAATCTGTTTCTAGATAGGACTCGTGACTTGTTAAACCAACTACTATCATTAACAGCCATTAACCGAGCCTATTACTGTTAAACAATTAGGACCCAACACGCATGTGTGAGTCATGCGCCGAGTTCGAATGCAAAATCAAACTCGCAGGATTTAACAATCCATAGAGCCAATCCTATGAACAATATGTCATTCCGCTCTATACTGTTCCGGGTATAATTCCAGCATATTAATATACACTGTGTTTCAGTATAGCCGTACCGGCTTCCTTAAGTATATTTCCTTAAGTACAATTCCACATCATCAATTCCCTGTTATTTCCGTGATGCTTCCACACTGAAGTTTAATTTCGGACAATGTAGTAAATATATAAAATGTTGCAAGACACAATTAGTGGGGCTAGTGGTATGTAAAAGGAGCATTGGTTTGTTCATGAGCAAATGCAACACTTGACAATGGTAAAGAAGAAGAGATGGGTGCGGCCCATGTGGTTCTGGTGGGCCCGTCACAAGTTCTTGAGGGACCATGTCCAAGCTGAGTCTCATCTCAACATTTTTTTTGTTAATTCCTATTTTCTAATTGTACCTTTTATAGACCAGTTTTGCATTCTCAATACCACAGCTGCACAAGCAATTGGAGGACGAGTTTCACCAGCACCAATATTTCCTGCCGATCATCTGATATGTCTTTGCTGCATGATTTTTGACAAACCAATGCATGTATTGTTTAAATCGTGATCAGACACGAATGGGATAATTAATCGTAATCAGTTCAGAAAAGCTCCAGCACCAGTTCACAAACTAGAAGTAAAACTACAGAGAAGGGTAAACGAAACCCAAAAACACTCACTGCATCCAAAAGCATACAAGCATACACCATCCAAGCATAGAATTTACCACGTTACACAGTAACACACCAGTGAATTAATTCAAACAATCATAGTCTCACTACACAGTAAGCTTATCAACAACGACATAGTTCATCGTCAACATGAGAATTAGCTCCATTCTTCCCTGCATATCATTAACGTCTAGACCTAAAACTAAATTCAAAACGAGTCCAATGTTGTGACGTATACGGTGCAACCTCAGTATCACCTCATGGGCGCAGCGGCAGCTTCACATGACGACGCAGGCTGCAGCCGCCGTGGTACCCGTGGTGGTGGCGTAGCCGAGCGCCGCCATCTTGATGTCGCTGGCCACACCGTCGGTGTTGTTGTTGACGACGATGATGTGGGGCCACAATGGTGTCGGCGGCGCGTAGAGGAGTGTCGGTGGCGGCACATGGGCGGCGGGTGCATGATCATTTCCTCCGGCGTGTATAATGATGGCGCCGGTGCGACGATGATGAAGATGGACGAAGGTGGCGGAGGAGTCGATGCCTGCGCACTCGAGCAGCGGCAGAGCTCTGCATATGTAGGGGGGCGGGGGGTGGGATGGAGGGGGGGCTACCTGGCCTCGGAGATGGTGGGGGAGTCGATGCCTGCGCACTCGAGCAGCAGCAGAGCTCTGCATAAGTAGGGGGACGGGAGGGGGGGTGGGCACCGCCCCCTCTGGCTTTTAAAGGATTACTAAAGGAATTTTTCACAAGGTTTGGAACTCTTTTTATTTAGCCTTTGGGCCCACCCCTGACCCCGACAATGAAGTTTTGTGTTTTGACCCCCAGAGATTCTTGGCAAGGTCCGCCACCGACTGGATAGCTAGTGTCATTGGCCTTCGCTTCTTACCCCTGGTTAGGTTAGACTGACTATATGTCTTGTTTTTTCCATTCTCCTGTAAAGTGTCTCAGTTTAATTAGGAAGCAAACGCGGTTTCAAGATGAACTCAACCTCGAAAAGAAATTCAATTAGCTGTGCAGTTAGCCCTTTTCTCTTTCATAATTGGTTTAAATGGATATTATATTGCCTCGAGGACTACCTGCTGCTGGGCTGCCATGAGCAAACTCGGGCGAGGAGAGAGGGACTTGGCGAGGTACGCGGAATGGAGCTCTCTCGGTCGTCGGCATGAGTAGTGATGGTGCCCATGCCACTTGCCAGCTCATATTTAGAACTATGTATACTCGTTATGGAAGGACATGGCTACATACGGGGAATGTGGCTCCACGGAAGGCTGAATCAGGCATTCCTAAAAGGGTCTGGCTCTAGACTGTTTTGAGTCTAAACCAGAGAGACATGCGAGCATCGAGTTGTGGCGGTTTCCGCCTCCCAGGGACTGGTCTAGTCTCGTGCGGGCTACCAATCACGCCTTAATCGCGACAATCTGTGTCACGGGTAGCATATCAAATTTTTTAAACTGACATTAGGCATAGGCAGCCATTGTCAAAGTTTGACGAAGTATGGTTATCAGCACGAACCGGCCATTGTCAAAGTTTGACGAAGTATGAGGAACCGGCGGCACGACAACGTGTAAATTGTAGACGACCAAACCATGGACACATTGCAGCAAATTTTAGGCGTTCACTCAGCTCGTGTCTTGTCAATGTAAACGGCGATTTACTGGGTATATATATAGGCAGGACAGAGACAGTAGGTGGGCGTCGCCATCGGAGAGGATTGAGGCCACATCGTCTTCTTCGCCTCATCTTCTTCCCCAGCTTCCATCCTCCCCTCCAGGTACGTCTCCCTCTCCTCCACCTCCTCACCGAGATTCCAACGCGCCTTCAACCCGTCAACCTAAATTCACTCCCCATCTCTTCCCAGTGACACAACCCCAATTCAAAGCTCAGCCCAATCCAGCCGCCCGCCTCTTGCACCAGTCATCAAGATCCATCCTTTACCAGTTCTTTTAGAGTCTACACCTCAATTTTGATCCAACTGCACCAGAATCTAATATTACGGCGCGATTGCTAACCATGCCTGCGAAATCCGTGTTCTTGGTCTCGGTACTGCAGGTAGGCCATGGCATCAACCGTCTCCTTCTCCCCGGCCAAGGTCCAGATGCTCCAGGCGACCAACTGCCACGGCCCCGCGGCCTTCGGCAGCTGCTCCGCCGTCCCGCGCGCCGGGCCGAGGCTGCGCTCCGTGGCCGTCAGGGTCAGCAGCGAGCAGGAGGTCAGGGCGCCGTCGGGGAGGACCATCGAGGAGTGCGAGGCCGACGCCGTCGCTGGAAAATTCCCGGCCCCCGCTCCATTCGTCAGACCGAAGGCCCCCGAAGGAACCCCGCAGATCAGGCCTCTTGTAAGCTCCAGTCTAGATGCTGCAATGTCGCTTGTGGTTTACAGTGCAATTGCAAGAAACTGAATCCTAGACCTGTTTGATGTCTCTGTGTTCAGGACATGCCAAAGCGCCCTCGTCGCAACCGCAGATCGCCGGCTCTTAGGGCTGCATTCCAGGAGACAACCATATCGCCCGCTAATTTGGTGCTCCCATTGTTTATCCATGAAGGTTGTCTTGAAATCTTCTGGCTTGAGTGGTGGACAATTTGAGATCTGATACATCAAGGTTCTCTTTCTGGATGATGATTTGCAGGGGAAGAGGATACTCCAATTGGCGCTATGCCAGGGTGCTTTAGGCTTGGATGGCAGCATGGGCTTCTTAATGAGGTATTGAGAGTATTGGGAATAGGCTATTTTTCTGAGATCAAGATTGGATTGTCATGTATGTGTGTATATTTCCTTGCCGTGTGGACCAATAGTCTTAGCCTGCAATCAGTATTCAGATTTGATGTACAATTATCCATACAACCACTCTTATATTCAGGTTTACAAGGCACGTGATGTTGGTGTTAACAGCTTTGTGCTCTTTCCAAAAGTTCCTGATGCATTGAAGGTATTTGATGAATATATAGAGCTATTTGTCACAACTAGTAACTGTGCATCGAAAATGACTTGTCCTGTTTGTTCCTCCAGACTCCTACAGGAGATGAGGCATACAATGATAATGGTTTGGTTCCACGGACAATTCGCTTGCTCAAGGATAAGTTCCCTGATATTGTAAGTTTGTGTCCCTCATCCAATGTTGATTGTGGCTTGCATCAATTTTGCTAATATCTTTGCTTATAATCATATGGCGGATTTTAGATTGTCTACACGGATGTTGCTTTGGACCCTTATTCATCTGACGGTCATGATGGCATTGTGAGGGGAGATGGTAAGGAAAATGAGCAATTTTGATCTTGCGCTCCTTAGAATGATATTTACATGATATGTGATCTTCTTGCATGCTCAATTGCTGATAACATAAGAAGTATGCTAGCTACTTCAGAAATGGTGTTCCCAATCTCTGACATCGATGTAACAACTGTTCTAGTTCTAGATGATTATTGGTAGCATCAAGCTTGGTATTGGCTATGAGCCTGAGATGCTATTGTGTAGAATCTGTGGAACTCCTGGTTTTAAGACATCGCTGTGCATCTCCTGCTTTGCTTATTTTAAAGAAGGTACCAAACTGTAGTCCTTGAAAAATATTGGTAGAAGCCACTTGCCTACTGGCTAGGAGCCTGAGATACTACTGCGTAGAATGTGGACAGTCAACAATTCAGTCAGTTACAACATTTTGCCATTTGATACTGAAACTTTAGTTTCGTCATTTTCCTCCAGAGATGCTTGCACAAAATGGGTTTTGATGCAACAGTCTCATGGGATACTTCCCATATCATTTAATTCTACAATTGGGAGGGTTCATTTTTTGGTGCCAAAACCAGGAATCGGCTGGCTCGTGTAGCTTTTTGTAGCCTTTGTTGGGAGTAGTGCGAACTACTAATCACGCTGTGACTTTGGAAAATTTTGATGATTAGGCTTGTATTTAGAATTTTGAATTACACCAACAGCGATTTTCATTGCTATCGTCGGTCCAGATATTTTACGGAGTTAGATATTTTCATAAAGAGAAAAGTTTTGTACTACAAACTTATCTCCACCTAACTGTGAGTTTTTTTCCCATCTCAACAGGAGTAATTTTGAACGACGAAACAGTTTATCAGTTGTGCAAACAGGCAGTTTCACAGGTCCATCTTTTCCCTTGATACTATGTTTTGTTCTTTATGGTTGAGTACGCAATTGTTCTTGACATAAATTGTTTCTCGAACTAAATAGGCACGCGCCGGTGCTGATGTAGTCAGCCCTAGTGACATGATGGATGGTCGTATTGGAGCAATCCGTTCTGCTTTAGATGCTGAGGGTTTTAATGATGTCTCCATTATGTCCTATACTGCAAAGTAAATATCTATATCGTCCGTGGCATCATAGTGCTTCTATTATCCTATATTTATTTAACATATTCATTGTTTAACGGTACATCTGTAATATATGTTTATGAAGGTATGCCAGTTCATTTTATGGTCCGTTCCGAGAAGCTTTAGATTCAAATCCACGATTTGGAGACAAGAAAACGTATGTAGCTGACAATGAAGCTACGATTTATTTCCATTCGAGTGTACAGTTTAGTTGCTTATTGTCTAATTTGTTTTCTTTTCCGTTCTTAAGCTATCAGATGAACCCAGCTAACTACAGAGAAGCCCTTCTAGAAACTGCAGCAGATGAGGCAGAAGGCGCTGATATTCTCCTTGTAATCATTTTGCTTTAATGCAGTGTCATATTACCAAGATAACTCTTATATATGTTGCTCTATAATGATGGTTCCTATTTGACAGGTGAAACCTGGATTGCCGTACTTGGATATCATCCGACTTCTACGGGATAATTCTGCTCTGCCAATTGCTGCATACCAGGTTAGTGCATTGGCTTGTACACACTGCTGGTAAGTTGTGTTTTTCTGCCATTCTAGCTGGGATTCCACAAGAAACCAGGTGTGACTTAGTATATGCTATATGCAATCATCGATGAGAACTGCATGTCATAATTCACATTCCATGCTCGCCTTTCTCACCACTCCTATTAGAGCAACTCTAACAGCTGCCCTATATTAGGCAGCACCTTTTTGGTTATAGGGCACCTGTTTTTGCGTTATAGGGCACCAAATCAAATTCTGCTTTACCAGCAGCCCTATAATAGGGCACCTCGTCTCCAACAGCTGCCCTATTTTAGGGCAGCGCGGCCGCGGCCCTCCTCTTCTTTTTTGTGTTATTTGAGAGATACAATCAACTATAAACCCAAAAACATTGCATAAATGACACATATAAAGTTCAATCCATAGAATATGATAATAGATCCACTCGAATGACACATGGTTCAACCCATACACATAGGTTCACACAAAATAACATCAAATTGGAATAATAAAAGTAGTTCAAACTAGAGAAGAACACATAGTTCACACATCGACGTCTTTGTTGGCATCATCGACAACGGCCTCTTCGATTGTCTCATGAGGAGTTGGGTTCGAAGCCGGAGGTGGCACGAACGCACCAAAGCCACCACCACCGGCGCCACCACCACCACCACCTCCCAAGCCGGCGCCACCACCACCACCCATGGCACCACCACCACCACCAAGGCCACCACCACCACCCATTGCCGCCCCATGAACCCCATGTAGCTCATGGATGTTCCCATGCCTCCCATAGCACTCACTGCATTCATGTAAGCCATTTGTTTCTTCGCCAACAATTGATCACGGCAAAGTTCCACATATTGCTTTTGCTTCTCATCCATCTTGCTTGTGTCCATGAACATAAGTCTTTGTTCATTCTCGAAATCTAGCTTTTGCTCTTCCATAGCAAGCTTCTTCTCCTCCATTGCAACCTTCCAAAGCTCGGCTTGAGCCACTTGCTCATTGGCGGTGGCAAGCCTCTCCTCGGCCGTGGCACGCCTCTCGTCGGCCAACGCCTGCCGCACGGCCGCGGCCTTGAGTTCCTCCGCCTCCTTGAGCTTCATTGCCTTTCTCTCCTCATTCATCTCAATTCGATGCTTCATCATTTGGTCCAATGACCCCTTGATATCATCTTCCACCGGCTTGAGCTTCTTCTTCTCCTTTGCAAACTTCCTTCCATCGGGCCTCCCAAGTGTGGAAGAGGAGTTGGGACATAGGCTTCTTTTTCCATCATCACTAGATGCCTCATCATCTTCAAGATTGATGCTTGTTGACCTCTTGCCATTGGGAATGAAGAGATTGTCACGGCTCTTCCACTTCTCACAACTCTCAAGCTCCGCATAGCAATGGTGCAAGGTGAAAGGTTTGCCTCTCTTTTCATTGTTGCCTTTCTTAATCTTCTCCTTGAACAAATTTTGGGCAATGGAGTTCTACAAAGACCAATAGATGCAATGGGTTAGAACAAGAATCTAAACAAATCTAGGAACAAACAAGAATGAAATTCAACAACTTACTCGGTCATCAATGTTGGTATCACTTGGGTTAAAACGTTCCACATTCGCCAAACAAGCCGCCCATTTTTGGCAATCCGTGTTGATGATGTTCCATCGATGACGAATCGAACCCTTGTTCCGTTCGATGCCACTCTTGTTGCAAGCAACAAAGTACTCCCACATCCTCAACCAATATGCTTCCTTTGGTTGCTCAACACCCACGGATGCGTCAAGACCAACCCGCTTGTAAGCTTGGCATATCAACACGTCCTCGGCGGTGGTGTAGTTCGCCGCTCGCCCTCTGTGCACGAACCCCTCATCATCGTTGTCAAGACCCTCCTCCTCTTGTAGCTCATACTCTTGCGATGGAGTGTCTTGAGAGTCAACATGTGAATGAGTTTCAACATTCATTGCCTCGAAGAAGGTCATGTCATCTAGTCTACAATGCAAAAGATATGCAATTCAACAAGAAGGAACATTTGCAAGAATAAAATGAACAAAATGATAAGTTTTTACCCCACGGGCATTTCGTCGAGCACGTTGGATGCGGGCGGAGACTGGTTCGGCGATGGCGGCTCCTTGGGCTGCGGCGGCATTTCAGCAGCGTTCGCGGCGGCGCCCTTCGGCGGACGACCACGGCCGGCGGTAGACTTTTGCCTTTTGGGAGCCGCGACCGCCGATTGGGAGCCGCGGCCGGCAGCGGCGTTCGATCCCCTTTTGCTCGCACGACCACGGCCGGCGGCGGCGGACGGATTCACCACCGGGACGGCCTCCACGGCCGCAGATTGGTTGCCGGAGACGGGGGCGGGGCGGTGCGAAGCCTTGACGGCGGAGGGGCGGAACCCTAGGCATTTCCCCGGCGGCGGTGGCGGCATCCGGGGCCGGGGAACCGCCGGAATGGAGAGCGGGAGGCGTGCGGAGGTCAGGGTGGGCTCCGCCGTCTTCGTCCATGGCGCGGAGCTCGTCGGCGGCGGCGAAATCAGGGCGGGGCGGGCGCGGCGCGTGGACGGGAACTGCTTTCCGCGCGGCGGTTGGTGCGCGCGGGGTGAAAATGAAGGGATAGGGCAGGGGGCGCGCGCTGCCCTATTTGCCCCATATTTGGGGCAGAGAGGCCGAAATTTTGGGGCAGCCCCATTTTAGGGCACGTGATAGGGCACCTGTTGGAGAGCGTTTTTTGTCTATTCGTGCCCTAAAAAAGGGTTTATTGGGCACCATGCCTAATATAGGGCAGCTGTTAGAGTTGCTCTTAGTACAAGAGTGAGTCATCTGTCAAACGATAGTTCTTTTAAACATTATGTTTCTCAAAGACTACTATCTCACTATGGTTTATCTATACTTGATTATACCCGCCTATTTCTCGACTGTGGAGCAGATGTTATCTCTGCCAATATGCACACACCAAAGACTGGAAGCAAGCTTTGTTTCTAACTTTCCACAGCCCCCACAAATCTGCAGCAACACCAGATGCCACAACCTGCATCACCCCATTTCCTTTGAAAGACAGAACCCAATCACACGAATCTTCTAATTTTCTAGGCATAATCTTACAGTCTAGAGCACAGGAGATAACATGAGTTGTTAAACAAACAATGATCTGCCAATAACTTTCCCTTGCCAACGCAACTCATTTTGACGTGCCAAATATTTATCATGTTATATTTTCTTATTTTTATTGTTAGTGTATATACTGCATAAAATGGAAGCAGGGTGGGATTTATCTTGTGTTAAAAATATCAGAGAAAGATGTACTCCCACCCTGCTTTTCTACGAGTAAAACATAGGCAATCGTTGAGGTTATGATTCGGAAACTGAACACGGATCCTGCATGCATGAGTTGTGAACCAAACAGAACAATGATGATGATGTTTCAGGTGTCTGGTGAGTACTCGATGATCAAGGCCGGCGGCGCCCTGAACATGATCGACGAGGAGAAGGTGATGATGGAGTCGCTCATGTGCCTGCGGCGCGCCGGCGCCGACATCATCCTCACCTACTTCGCCCGCCAGGCCGCCACCGTGCTGTGCGGCATGAGATCGGGGGCCAAGTAGGGTCAGCCCTCCCCATGTGAATGAATGCGATTAAGGTGTAAAGTTGAGGAATCCAGCAGCTATACTGTACTCACACCCAGTAGATTTGACAGTTTGACTTGAGGCACTTGAATAATCTGTAATCTGTGCACATGATTACTTGAGTAGTTTTGTCTTCGATGAGAAGTGCATTTT
Organism: Poa pratensis; assembly: GCA_947311845.1. NCBI lineage: Eukaryota > Viridiplantae > Streptophyta > Magnoliopsida > Poales > Poaceae > Poa > Poa pratensis. The sequence goes on along the minus strand of CAMZMU010000074.1, from coordinate 56,665,234 downwards.
TGTTTTCTATAACAACGGAGACGCCCTAGTACGAGATTTTTATTTTCGCAATCTTCCTTCGATTAATCTGGTGCTTGCCTCTTCACACAAACTACACGAGCAATTAAGCAAGAAACAGCAGTTGGCAATGAGAAGGATGTGGAAGCTGAGTGACTGATGAGTGCTGATGAAGCAGCTTCGCATGCATGATCCTATCATCATCAGTTCATGGGGTCGCGGTAATTTAAAAGAGAGTTTGACGATGGTGCGAGCACGGGCCCCAACAGTAGATCGCAGTAATGCCCGAGTAACTCATCGGATCTCGAGTAGGAGTAAATAAAACTCTGATCGAGTGCTCCAGTGGCTTCAGAATTTTGCAATTGCAGTCGCAGAGGAAGACAGATGGTGCAGAGGAGAGGCGGGCAGCAGTTACTAGACCCCCATTCCCGTTCCACGTGAAAGAAATCACGGACCGCGAGAGATAATAATTTCAATTTCAATGTAAGCGCTCCCAGGTCATCATACACTCTCGTACTACCATCGCCGCACCTGTGAAGGCTCCATGAATTCCATTGGGAGTAAAGAAATGGCGAGGAAGGAGGAGACCTCAAACGCGTATACAGCAGCGGCCAACTGCTCTCTCACAATTCACTCGCTCGTATCCTCATTCATTCATTCATTTCCGGCGTGAATGCCTCGCACTTCATCAGTAATTCAGTATGGTGTGCTATGCTAACCCTAGTACAAGCACAGGTCGTGTTTGCTTGCGAGAAACAGTCCGAGTTGCATGTGATCGCCGACCGTGCAGTGCAATGCTCTGCATGCCACGACAACGAATGGCGTGAATGCCTCACACTTCTTCATCACAACGATTCTCATCGATCGTTCATCCGTGGAGTTGTTAAGGCTATGGCAATACATCTGTAATTCCTCAATCCAAGATGCAACCTAACCGCGAAACGGAATTAGAGCGGCGGAAATCGAGATGATGAGCGTGATCGAAGTGTGAAGCATGAAAACGAATGAAAGAATCTACCACCACAGAGCCACCATGGAATTCAATTCTGATCAAATAACGACATAATAATGGAATAGTAACACAGAGAAAATGAAGCAAAAGAAAGATCGTCGGAGGAGGAAGAAGCTACAGGGAGGGAGAGATGTACTGGTGACCACTGAACTGACTGTCTGTCTGTCTGGCTGACGATGAGCATCCGGGCGCGGAGGAGGCGACCGGTCGACCCATCGATCAGCCCACAGCTACTACGGAGTACTTCCTAGCTAGCTAGCTAGCTCCTAGCTCTACGGCTCCGCCGTCGGTGGCGGCGGGGACCCGTAGGAGACCCCGTGCACAGGCGCGAATGGTGGCGGCGGGGACGAGTACGACATCCCGTAGACGGGAGGGAGGAGCGGCGGTGGCGGGGATGAGTACGACACGCCGTACACCGGCGGGAGCTGTGCGGCTGGTGGCGGTGGTGGGGACGAGTACGGCACGCCTTGTACTGGCGGGCACGGTGGCGTCCCGCCGGGTGGAGAAGATGGCGCGCCGCTTGGGGGCGCCGGTGGTGTCCAGGGACCTGGCGCTGGTAGTGGCAGCGGCGAGGACGGTGTTGGGGCGGTCGACGGTGTCTGTGGCGGCGTGACGTACCCGGGGGGCGCCGCAGTGGGTTCGCCGGACGGGGAGGAAGCAGATGGTGGCTGGTAGCCGGAGGACGGGGGCGAGGCGGAGGGCGGCATCGCCTGACCCGGGCTCTCGCCGGAGGTCGGCGGCGGCGGCGTTGAGCTCCCAGGCGGCGACGGGTACGATGGAGTAGAGCCCGGCGGGGGCAACGGGCGCGACGGAGTAGATGAGCCCGACGAAGGGGGCGGTGGAGACGCCTTGAAACTGCCCCTCGGTGGCCCACCCCTCGTTGTGGGCGGCGGGCGGCCGCCTCCGCGCCCACCCCTGCTGACCGGCCGGCCTGGTACCGCTGATGGTGGTGCCTGGCATTGCGCCTTGCTGCAGTCGAACGGGCGTGCAGCCACGGCGGCGCACTGTGCCGGCGGGCGCTGAGCGGGAGCGCCAGGGATACAGTTCCACGCGCCGTCCGCCGTGGCCACCGCGCATCCCGGCCGGAAATTGAAGAAGTTGTCGACGTAGGTGAAATTCCTGAGGCTCTGCAGCCCGCACACGCTGGCCGGCACCGCGCCCTCGAGGAGGTTCCCGGCGACATTGAGCTCCTGGACGGCCGCCAACCCGGCGACGGTGGCCGGGAGCTGGCCCTGGAGTCTGTTCCCGCTGACATCGAACACGGTCAGCTTCCTGAGCAGCCCCACCTGCGGCGGGACGCATCCGGTGAGGTCGTCGTCGATGAGCACGATCTCGTTGAGCGTCTCGGCCATCCTCCCGATGCTGGGCGGGATGCAGCCGCCGAGCCTGTTGTGCGCGAGCACGAGGACGGAGACGGGCGAGTTGCCGAGGTTGGGCGGGATGGGGCGCGTGAGGCGGTTGGAGTTGAGGAAGATGGCGTCGAGCGGGCGGTCGAAGAGCGCCGGCGGGATGGCGCCCTCGAAGTCGTTGAACCGGAGGTCGAGGTAGCGCAGGGAGGGGAGGGAGAGGACGACGGTGGGGAAGGCGCCGACGAAGCGGTTGTTGCTGAGGTCGAGCTCGTGGAGGAGGCGGAGGTGGAGGAAGGTGTCGGGCAGCACGCCGCAGAAGCGGTTGGAGTTGAGGTGGAGCAGGGCCAGGTCGGAGAGCCCCGCGGGGAGGGAGGAGGGCAGGTACCCCGCGAGGTCGGCGTGGTTGAGGTCGACGCCCGCGACGACGAGCACGCCGCCGTCGGCCGGGTGCGGCGCGCAGAAGACGCCGTTGTAGGCGCACACGTTGGGGCCCGACCAGTTGGCGGTGAAGTTGGTCGGGTCGGAGAAGATGGCGGTGCGGCGCCAGGTCTGGAGGGCGATGTAGGCGGCGCGGAGGCGCGGGTTCGGGAACGCCCAGGACGGCGGCGGGTCGAACGGCGACGGCTGGGACGCGGCCGGGGCGAGCGCGACGGCGAGGAGCGTCAGCGCGAGGAGTATGCGGCGGCCGGTCATGGCCGCGCGCGGTGGGGTGGTGCTGCTGGCGGCGGCGGCGGCGGCGGAATGGGCGTGGGGGGAGACGTTTAGCTCGGGGGGAGTGGGGTGGTGGAGTGAGCGTGGAGTGTGATGGCGAGCGGCAGCTGGCAAGGAGTGGCAGAGGGATCACATGGCGAGGGTTAACGCGGAGCGAGAAGCTCGAGGCAGAGAGATTGTGAGTGGGCCGGGCCGGGCTGGGTTTTGGAGCCCGGACCCGTAGCCTCATAGTCAAACATCACGGGAAATACGAAATGTGTGCGTGTATTATGTATAGGACGGCGCAATGGATCGATCGATCGTAAATGGGATGGCCGTAGTAGATTTTCAATGGCTGTGAATTGTACTGTTTCATTTCATCCGTGGGAACCATGTAGTTGGAAACAAGACTTTGACGTCTCCATGGCCATGGTCGTAGAATAGCTCGTACTCACTCCGTACGCGAATAAGTGTACTTTTATCTTTTGTGGAAAGTTAATTTTATTAAAATTTGACTAACTTTTTACGGAAACGTACCAACAATTATGACACTAAATTGGTATCGCTAGATTCGCCTTAAAATGAAGTTTCAAAATATAACAATTTGATGTCATATATGTTGATATTTTTTCTATATAAAGTTGGTCAAATTCTAAAAAAATTGACTTAGTCCAAAACCTAGATGTACACTTATTCGAGGACGGAGCTATTCGAATGGTTCATCGCAAATCATGGGTCAATCAAGAACGAAATTAAAATCACCAATCCCTGTCCAAGGATTTTCCTCTCTGTTAGGCTTTGGTTACCTCAATTCGTGCAAATTAAGGAGAGGATTGATCTGCTTAACAGTACCAAGAAGCATCTCCCCATGTTTGTCGATAATCCAAAAAGAGCATGAAGGTTAAGTTTTTTATAAAGTCATGAACAACATAGCCAATGATGTATCTTACAATTATATTAATCGCAATACAAAATGTATTATGGGATACATAAAGATGATAAAATCTGATAAATTTAAATATATGAAAATATGCATACTCAGATCAACACATTTTTTATTTTTTTGTAGATGAGAATATAAAGTATTTCAGTTGATATTGTGCACGTTCATGGGATAAACCATTGACTATAACTGGATTTTTTTTTTCAAATTCTTTATAAGCATCTAAATGATTTTTGATTTTTTTTTAAAATGAAAGAATCAGTGAAGCTCGAGAAAGAAATCTCCACTTTCTTTGAACATCTCGGACCTTTTCTCCTCTTAATCTCTTATCATGACTGCTAATTTCACACCGCATTGTGATCGATTGCTTTAGATGGTTGGGGACCAGATCTAACCAAAATCAAGCACTTGAACCGATGATCGTATACAATAGTCGTAGTAGTACTAAAATACGCTTTCGAAGTGCAGCGGTGGCCGATGGGGTTTCGCAGTGTGCACCATGCGTGCATGCTCGTGGATTTTTTGAGGATTCCGAGGCAACAGCTATGCTCATCACACACGCCGATCGACGACTTGTTCAAATAGCTTTTGAACTGAAGCTTTTCTATCTCGCTCGACTGGTCGTCTTGGTGCTTCTTTGCTTCTCCATCCCGAGACATTATTTTCTTCGACCGCAAAGAAAAGTTCTACCATGCACACACCTAGCCCTTCATTTTGAAAATCATATTTTGAAATTTTGAAAATTCTAAAAAAACCTAAATGTAGACAACGTTGTATTCTATAAACGTGCAAAATTTCAATTATAAATATCTTATATTGTGGGCTGCACGGAAGTGACAATGTATGATTTGAAAGTAGTGAAAAGTCCAAATATGTCCGATTGTTTTATTTTTGTGTAGCACAAAATATAAATTGTTTTGATTTGCAATTGTACGTATTGGTAGAATACAAAATCGTTTACATACAAGATTTTTCACAGATGTTTCTAAAACCTTACAAAAAATGTATTTATTTTTTAAATAAATAGCTCCATGAAGCTCGGCCTCCATTTGTGGTTTCCAACAGAAAAATTCAGTGTACAAGATACGATGTGTTGTAAAATTGATTGTTGCTCTAAACTATAGTAATAGCTCGTATGATCAAACTAGATTCGCTCTACATTTCCGGACGAACTTAGTGTGGCGCTTGCCTTTCGTTTTTCGGTCCCTTCTTCAATACTTGCAAGCACCGATCGATTAACGCAGACAGATGCAGATGCATCAACTCGATTGTCACCTTATCACCGTTGGATCATGGCAAAGAAATCAATGCAGTGTAATGGTCCTAATGGATCGTGTCGAGGGGCCATGAAATGATGCAAAGGAGAGATGATCGCCAATCGAACGTACGTGGAGCTCCCGATCCTTCAGATCGACAATTGACTGGCCCCACTTGCCATGACCCAACTTCCCGGTCTTAACTAAATAGTCACACACGAGTATGTTGCTGCTGCCTCACAGGGAGAAAGACTTCTCTTTTACTACATGGTGCATCGCCTCGTGCTTTGCTCGTCTCTGAGTTCTACACAGAATTAATAGGCATGTTTGGGATGACATGGCACGCTGAATTCTACACAGACTGAAACGCTGAATTCTAGACATGTTCATGTATAGATACATTCACTTTTGGACAAACTGGAGACACTTATTTTTGTACGGAGAGAGTATTTAATTGCACAATATAAAGAGAAAGGTACTTCTCTATAACATTATAATCGATGCATGCCAGAGCTCTCAAAGAAACAGAGTAGAAACAAGTTATAGGATTGGACATAATAAAAAAAATCATATGATTTGTAATCTTACGGGCCAAACAAAAGCGCTAGAGGAAAAAAATCGAGGAATTAAATCCCCCTAAATTCCAAAAACTATTCAACCAAAATTGCTTAAATCGAAAGTGTGGAACCTCACTTTCTAATGCAAAAGCGCAAGCGAGAGATATATTAGAAGTATTTGCTAGCATTATTGAGGCACTCTTATAGCTTCACATACTTGTCACCATGCCGGAGTGAGCTGTCGACACACCTATGTCGCCGCTCCGCTATCGGAGGGACTGACTTTGTTGGTGACAGTCGGGAAGTCTTCACGCACGTGCCCCTTAGCATCAGTGCCCTAGAGCCAACATCGTCGCCATTGAACTCTTAAATTGAACCGAATCTCCAGACACCAAACATGCAACACACGTTGATAAAACGAGATACAACACTCCAAGAGCCGGAGCAATGACCTGAAGATTCACCACCCTCCTCAACGCCACCTGTGAGATCGCCGTCGACAAGTAAGTACAAACAATATGATGTAAAATGGCCAAGGACAAATATGAGAAATCTCCTCGCTTTCTATGTACTTTTGCGCATTAAAATGAATTTTAGCTAAATTTCTGAATGTAATTAAAATGAATCTAATTTGGTTTTAATTGCCCATATCCGTCATACATGTGCTTATTGTCATGGCAAACAAATATCCCAATAGAAGTTTCCACCTTTTCTTCATAAAAAATGATTTCCCATTTTATTAGGCTTTGTTTGTGAATCAATAACCAAAATATAGGCCAAATGTGGACATTCATGGGTTTCAGCCCAAATGAATAAGGGGATTGCACATCCATGGAACACTTTGTGAATTTTTTTCCATTTTCGGCACACGCTTCCTTCATGCCAAAAAGAACCAAAAAGAATTTTTCAACTTTGTTTCATAAAATAAATTTTCCATTTTATTAGTTCAGGAAAAGATTTTTTTTATGCAACTACCAAAAACATGGGCCAAGATAGTACCACTGCAATTTTTTGCCAAAATCTTGTGGGATGACCGACAACTTTATTATGTGAAAAAAGTCTCGCTTTTATAAATACCTTGGTTTTGTTTTGTTTTGATTGCTTTTACAAAAGTAACTCACTTTTGAATCAGTTTGTGATGGTTGGCTATCAAATTTAGTAAATAAATCATCCTAAGATATCCTGTTATGATCCCATGCAGTAGACACGAAAAAAGGCCCGCCATTCAAACCTTTACGAGTTCAAATGAGGCGATGACGTGGAAGAGGTGGGAGATACAAAATTTTAAGTCATAGACCCTGGATGACCAGTCCGGATAGACAGATGAATCAATCGAGTATGTATGCCATTATTAACTCATTGATCCTGGTCCACTTCACTCGGATCCGCAGCATTGGATCATCCTGGCAAAGCAACCAATGCATGGAATGATGGTAGGAGTAGGAGAGATGGAGATGATCGGCAATGGTATGGTAGCATGCATGCATGCACGTAGGTGGAGCTCGGCACCTCACATTCTGACCCTAAATTAACCAGGGAATACTCACACGAGAATGCGTTTTTTACTGGAGACTTTCACCTCTCCCCTTCTCCCCGTGGGAGTTTCCCTTCTTGACCAAGCATGGGACCAGCCAAAAGGAGTTGGATCTTTGCCTCTTTGGAAAGAGCTCCTCCTAGGGAGCTCATTTTCCCCTTCTCCTCCTCTCTTCTCTCCTCCCCCGTTTGAGAGTCTCCTGTGTGCTCCCGGGCCAAACCCAAGCCGGATCCGGCGGCCTGGCCGGCCGGAGATGGCGAGGGGGCGGCGCCGGTGTGTACAGTGGTAGTGGTAGGTTAGCTTTAGGTGTTTGTGTTGCCGTAGTGCAGTCTGGGAGTAGGTCGTCGTCGGAAAGCAGTCGCCGACGATGCGCCCTTGGTCTCCTCCTCCTTGCGGTAGTGTCCCTGTGGTGGGGATGCTTGCCGCCGGTGGTTCGGGATCCAGGCATCTCCGCCAATAAAAGAACTGCTTGGAGCTTTTCTCTGCTGCTGCCGCGGCGTCAGCGAGCGAGCTGCTCCTTCGGAGGTCGAAGACGGCGGCGAGTTCGGGTACCGGCTCCTCCAATAAGCGCGTTGTCCTGCGGTGGCGCTGCTTCACTGCGGCTCTGCACCAACTCCCGGCCGGCCAAGGAGGCGAGGGGGTGGTGGTGCTTGGGGTGCGGTGGACGGTGGCTGTCCGGAGGCCGCTGCCTCGTCGAGCATCCAGCACGGTGGCCGCGTCAGCCACCGGCATCTGGCCGTCAAGGGCCTGCTTCGCGCCGAGAAGGCGCCTCAACTACCTCCAGGATGGAGGCCTCTTTCGAGCTCAGCACCGGGATCCAGCGTCAAGCTTCTGCCAAGTGATTCGTTCCCGGCGGAACTTCGGCGGCCGGCGGCGTGAGCTCTGCTTTTCTCCGGTGGAGAAGATGGAGGACGGGATCGCTTTTGACTTTTTATCTAGGGTCCTCCCTGCAAATTTCCAGGGCTTGTTTGTAATTTCTTTTTCTTTCGAGGTCCTGTATGTACTTTCGCCCACCGCTTTGACTAAATGAATGGCAGCGTCGGGGTCTTTCTAGACCCCTCCTTTGTTCCAAAAAAAAAAAAAAGAAAGAGCTCCTCCTTCCACATCTGTTCCCCGTCCACTTTGTTGCCAAGCAACTGGCCAGTCAGTAGCTAGCATAGCAGTACGGCCAGCACGTTGGCGGCGAGACAGCCCAATAATTCCTTTGCAGCAAAGCAGGGCTTGTCGTCTGCGTGCATGTCGGCCTAAAAACACGAAACCAAGCCAACGTGCGCTCCCAAGGTTTTGCATTGAATGGGAAGGATGCCGTCCCCATTCCCGTGTCTGGAGGGAGCAGCTCCGAGTAATGGCGGACGGCCGTAGTTGGTAAGTAGCTGAGCAGGAGGAAACAACGAGGCTCGTGGCGTCTTTGCTTCACGCGTTGACGAGGCGAGTCCTAAACCCAAACTCTACAAGCAGACCTATATCAGAACAAACCCTAGCCGCCTCCGGGTCGCTCCCAGGCGACCCGAGGCGCCCGCGCCGCCGCCGCCACAAACCTTCACACCGCATCCTCTGCCCCCCGCTGCCGCCGGAGGAGGCCGTCCCACGGCGGACGGCGGCGGCGGGAGGTCTCAGCCGGCGGTTTCCTCCTAGAAAATCCAAATCCCCACCCAAATCCGCCCCCAAATCCGCCCCCAAATCGGCCGTCCGGTGAAGCTCCAGGTCCTGCCCGCTCCTCTGCTCCGACTCGGCGTTCTGTGGGCGCCCAGCCTGGCCTCCTTGGCCTCCGCTCCCGCCGCTGCTCCTCCTGTGGTGTGTCGCCCGAGATGCCGCTGCTCCGACGCTGCTGACGGAGCTCGTCCCATGGATGCGTGCCCTCCGTCGACTCTGCGGCACGACGCCACTTCACCTGCTGTCCTCGACGGTCAGCAGCTCCCGCTTCTGGGTCGGCGGCGCCTGGCCGCCATCAGCGCCGGCGGTGCTCCGTCTCGTCCCCATCTGCTCCCCCCCGGCGACGTGGAGTCTGAGCGGGCGCTGCTCAGATGACGCGTGGCTCCGCCACCTGTGCGTCGGCGCTGACGACGCGCAGCCCTGCCCGCCACGGATCCCCTGCTGCTCCTCTTTGGCGGCCGAGGCTCGGCACCTCTCGATTCAGCCACCGCGCTCACTGCGGTTTCTGGGTGTGCCGCTCCCGGGGAAGCCCGTGCTCATGCTATTCGCGTTAGCAGACCACGGCGGCGCCTCTCGGCGTCGCTAACCTTGCTGAAGGCGTGGTTTTGGAGTGGCTCCAGTGCTCCCACCGCGCGGCCGTGCTCCTCCTCAGCTCTCTCTGACGCTGATGCGGGCTCAACTGTCGGGAGGTGTCGAGGTGTGTCTCTGGAGAAATCCATTCTCAAACCTCTAGTCTGAGCAGACCACGGCGACGCTGCTTGGTGTTGCTAACCCTCCTGGGGGCGTGGTTTGTGAGACGCACCACCGGCCAGTGAAGGCGTCGCAAGGATCCCTGTTCTTCGCCATTGACCCCTGATCGGCGCGATGGGCTTGCTGTTCCTGGGGTGTTCCCGACGGCGAGGCATTGGACCTTGCAGTTCTGCCATGTGGTGCATTCGACTCCCGTTCTTGTCCTGCTGTGCAAGCTCCTGCGGCAGCGCTTGACTTCTGCTGCTCGCCACTGCCCTTGTGCTGCTTTTACTTGGTGTACTTGCTCAAGATCCTCCCATGGCCGGTGCTGTGTTGCGGAAGCTTTGGGCTTTTGGTGTCGTCCCGGCTCAACTTTGCTCAATGACGACGCAATGAGGCCTCCCCAACCTGTTAATCGTCTCGACCTCCCGTGGCGGAGCTCCCAGTCAAGGTTCGTGCTCAGTGCTAGGCTTAGCACTCGTTGATCGGGTATGCTCCTCAGTTGTGCCTGGGATTCGATACGCACGCAGGTGCGGCGCGCTAGGCTGTTTGCTGAGTCTTGGTATTGTTATCCTCGACAGCACCCCTCATCTACTTGTGCCTCTCATGGTGATGGACCTTCTGCCTGCTACCTTTCTTAGATATGGGCTCATTTTTTGTCTGTTCAGTAGTGTAGAACTTCAGATGGCCGCCTCTCGCAGGCGAGACCCATCTTTCCCTCTGTATTTTCTTATATATCCTGACCGATGTCAACCCTAGGGGTGGACAGGAGCCTGGTCTTGTAACCTTTTTTGATGCAATAACATTCAGGTGGGGATGCTCTCCCCCCCCAGTGACCGCTTCAAAAAAAAAAAACTTCACGCGTTGACGTCTCTGCGTACTGGCGTTGCGTCGCGCATGCCCATCTCTTGTGCGAGCCCCGACTTTCCACAAACGTACCATCCCTACCTCGGGAAGCCGCGGATACAGATATACTCGTAAACATTTTGGCTCCATATGATCCAATTTCTTTGGAACGTAAACAAAAGGAGATTCTTCAAGTTTCGGTAAGCATATAGTACCTCAGAGGAGAAAACTATGAACAATTGATGCCATCTGAACCAAACAGAAGAGACCAGTAAAGAGCGCTGACTGCGCCGTTCCTCCACAGCGTAAAAAATCCTCGAGTTCTTAAAACACATGGCTAACATGCCTCTGTGGCGGTTCGTCCAGCGGTATCTGAAAAAAATGAGCTTCACGTAAATCAAATGACATAAAATTAAGCATAAAACCCGCCGGATATGAACATTTTATCTATGCAGTTCTCATGAAAAAGCAAGGAACTCGGTGTATCTCCTAACAGAAGTCTCACGCTTCATCCAGAGTTCGATGAGAAATGCCAAAGCATCCAGATATGAGAATGTGTAATCATTATAATAGTTGGTAACATGATGCAAGCAAGCACATCCTAATAACAGAAATGTTATGCCTTGGAATAAGAAGCAGCAAAATCTTGTGTGTGTCATCAATTATATGCTAGAGATAACAGGCTGGCATAGATGCCATATCTTGTGGATGATGTACGAAACAAAATGAATTGTCCGTGACCAAACATTCTTAAGATATAAAACCATAGAGGTATACGAGGAAAGTATTTCACACCTGTCCAATTGACCATTTCTCCTTCAGCCAAATACTATCATCCTGATTTTCATTTTTATTGTCTCTGTTGAATAAAGATAAGGCAAAGATCAGCACAAGCAATCAAACTTCTGTCTGTTACCCAATAGGACATAATAATGTTAGAAACCGAGTAATCAAAACCGACAAAAGTAACAAGATACATTATAATGGGTCAAGCAGCCAAGTCGATTTTTTTTTCACGGGCAAGTCAAATTGATATATTATATGCTCCTAAAACCATATTAGAGAGGAGCATAATTTCATCTAAATGGAGTTTAAATATTGATTCAAACTTGTATAAATACTAAGAAAATTAAGACAACTAACCACATTATCTAAAAGTATGTGCAGTGATTTTCTTATAAGCAGGTTACAGTTCTTGCCCAAGGTACATTTAAATTAGAATAGTCAAACTTACTCAACAGGTGCCTGGTCTGTGGCACTGGTACGAGCTGCAATCCCATTGAGTAACTCCTGTGATTGCCTATCAATGTCTCTGTGATGGGTAGAGGAGGTAGAATTTGGAAAATTGCTGTTGCTGGACATGCTCCCAAAGGGTTGCCTTGACGTCTGGCTTACAGATGCATCTGCAAGTTTCAAAAAGTTAAATGGCATCCCAACACAACGATCTTTAAAAATCTCCTAAAAGGATAATACAAACAAATATCCATAAACATAAGAGTGAGACGAAAAGGATAGGATCGATTTAAAACAAAATTCTTAAATGCTTAATATGCGAGGCAAATAATGAACTTTTGAACAGGTGCACCATACTTAAAGTAATCCATATGCCTATCAAGTGGTCATAATTTCAGTTGATGCATGCCAAAACACATCTTCTTTCATTTAACAGTACAAATTACCAGTATGGTCTAATAATTACGGCAATGTTAGAAAATTTAATGCTTCGTAAATATCACTGTTCGAAACAGTTTTGTCATGCATCAGTACAGGACAAGGAATATGTACATTCTGATTCCCCTCTTGGTTCCGCATGGTGCACATACACATGAAGAAAACAACCTTTAGAACCTTACCAGAAGTGAATGTCATATCAGCCACTCACAACTATGTATCAAAACTTAACATAGAAATATGAATAGACGAACATCATCTAGACATTTGATAGACAAGAACAGTGCACGTAATACAATTCATCCCGGGCAACACATCTATGAAATCACTCTTTATGGTGCATTTCATGATATCACTTTAGGATTTAATAGAATATTAACATAATAAAAAAAAGATCTACATATACTTCTCAACTTAGTCTACGCATGAATAAAATTGTCGGGTTCAAATGCATTCAGTGCCAAGACCCTAATAGTAACAAAAAGAGAAAATCTGATATATGGTAGAGGGTACAAAACTTGCATTTTCCAAAATGCATAACTAATTTCTTTGCATTTTCCTTCAATCGGACTTCCATCTCGATCATTTCATTATAGCAATATGTTGGGGTGAACAGATGATTCATTACAGTAGGGGTCACGGGGGCCCAACACATGATAAAACTTATTTGCAATTTCTCTACTCATCAATAAATATACACAACAAAATCATGAAACTAGTTGGAACTTAGAACAACAAAGAACTAGAAGCATAATACATAGATCAATTAAGACATATACCTTGAACTCCAAATTTCATTCCAGCATTTCCAAAGGTAGGGGCACCAAAGGATGGTGTAGATGGTGCAGGCTGACCAAAAGTTGGTCTACTAGATTGACCAAAAGCAGGTTGGGTAGACTGACCAAAAGTAGGCTGGGTAGACTGACCAAAAGTAGGCTGACCAAATATGGTATTGGTTGGCACTCCTGGTGTGGTAGTTCTGCATAAGATGCGTTCATTCAAGTTATACAAACAAGCATACAATAAACACAACCATCTTACTGAGGCAAAGAAAACATGACCAGTCATATTCAAATAATAATTTCTGGCCAGTGAGTATTCTGAATAGGGCCAACTTTTAATAGAATCAACAGTTCATCCAAGACCATCGTCCGATGATTACCTTGCCGCGGACCCAAAAGTAGTTGCAGCTCCAATTTGATTGAAACTGGTAAACACAGGTGGTCCATTAGTTTGAGAACCTCCAAACGATGAGCTATTTTTCACTTCAGGGAAGGAGCCCACAGTTGGAAAACTAGGAGGTTGTGATGCACGTGTACTGTTCAGCAAATTATTGAATTCTGCTAGCTTTGCATTTTGTAGATTTCTTTCTCCCTCAACCTGAAGAAATAAAAAACAACGAATGAGAAGTTGTTCTTGAGAAAATCAGAAACAATTAATCAAAGTGACCAGTCTACAAGAACAAAATACTACAGTTTGGTAAATCCACAATTAAAAGTTGGAATACTTTCATGGCACAGACCATTGGATAGTTTCCTCATATGTCTACGACTCCACCAAAAGATAACAAAGCACAAAGAGGGGAACACATCGGACACTCTAACCATTTGCTAATGTAACACAAAATTCCATAAAGGGCTATGATATACAGCATTGGCCTAGTCCCTTTGAGGTCAGAACGATGCAGTTAAACTAATGTTTGACCTCATACTTCAAAGCACGAAAAATCACGAAACATGGAGAAAAGAGGGGGTGCTTATGCTGGTAAGCTTACTATTGACTGCAGAGGATGCCCTTGCTTGCCCTGTTCGTATGCTTTAGTTCTCAGCTCCTCGTAGCTAATATCCCCCGTAATGTCACAAGGACCACTGTGTGTGAACAGCAAACAAAATATTAAGTGCATAAACATTCTAAAATTTCCAGAGCAATCCTGAAGCATAGGAAGCTGATTTACCTTCTGAGATGGGCATAACAGGTAAGCTTCCAGAGGGGAGTCTCGTTCTTGAAATCGTCAGCGATCTGCTGCCTGCAAGACTCAGGATCTGTACAGGATCTGGGACACAACACTCAACATCAGTGAATTCAGCCATAGCCAGGAAGAATAAAACAAGCAAAGATCAAAATTACTATAGCATCATCTCGCTGCAAGAGGGACTCACGTGTGGGCTGCCTGCGGTGCTGGCTGTGCCTCCGCTTGCTTCGTCGGCGGCGCCGAGGGATCCCTCACCCACTTATTTTGAAAGGGCTGATTACAACAATTCACTAGTCACGCACTGTCATCCGGTAAAATTCGCAATCGATGAAGAATGAATCGTGTGGAAGAGAATGTCTTCCCCATATCGGCGACGAGGAAGACGAACCTTTGCCGGGCCAGCAGCGTTCCGTTGCTGGGAAGCGCCGCCTTGCACCCCGAACCCAAAAGGGTTAGGCGGCTGCTGCTGCTGCTGCTGAAACTGTTGGGACTGCGCACCGAAGGGCTGCTGCTGCCTGCTCGCTGCACCAAATCCAAATTGGTTCGGCCTCGCCTGCTGCTGCTGCTGTTGGTTAGAGGTGGAGTGCAGGTACCTGCACTGCGCCCCGTACTTGCAGCTGCGAGCATCAATCCAGAACCAGAGTTAATACGATTCACGGCACGTCGGAGCCAAGCCACAGGGGGGCGATAGCAACAACCGGAACCGCGCGGGCGTCGAGAGGGATAGAGGGAGGTAGGGATCCGGTACCTGCCGCGCTGGAAGTTCCTGCAGAGCTCCGGCTGCCGCCGATTCATCGCCGGCGAAGGGGATCGATTACCAGGATGTGTTTATGGATATGGGAACGGCGCTGGTGCGGCTCGTCTCTAGGGTTTTACGAGCCTCGTCGCTGCGGAACACCCACACGCCGCCTCGCCAGATACCGCCTTGTAGTTTGCTCCGCCGCTACAGTCTCAGCGTGGAAGCGACGCAGCAGTAGGCGGCGCCGGGGCGGGCTGTCGCGGAGTCGGGAAGAAGCCGGAGCCGGAGTTCGGCTAATTGCTGGGCTGGGTGGCGCGCGTGTGGGCTTGGGCTGGCTCATGGAACGAGTCGACCCATTCGAGTGGTGGGCTATTAATAGGCCTTTGTACCAGTGGTTGGTCGGCTTGGACCGAGCTGTCAAACGGCTCCTCCCGCAACAGCAAGACGCGCCCTCACCACACAAAGACCAGCGAGGCTGAGTGGCTGACCAGAGCAGAGGCCACGGCGTAAAAGGGACGGGATGGCGGGGTTCGGCCTTGCGCAGGCGCCGGCCGTGGTGGCGTGGGCGCTGGCGGCCACCATACTCTCCACGCCGCCGCCGCAGGGGGAGAACTTCTCCAACATCCCACCCACCCTCTCCGGTACGTACATAACCAACCCGTCATGGAGGACTGAGCGCAGCGGCACAGGTATTGTTGCCTGACGACTGAGGTTTATGGAGCTAGCAGGGGACGACAAGGCGCAGGTTCGGATCAAGCACCCAAAGTCGGCCAAGGCGCTGCAGTGCACCTCCAAGTGCGTCGCCACCTGCATCCGCGGCGGCGAGGGGCCGCTCAACGTCAGGAGACCACTCGTCGTCTTCAAGGAGCAGTTCCGCAGCCGGCTCTACTGGTGCGGCCACCTGATTCGATTTACTTTTTCAACGATGATGCCTTGGGTATTTACTACTGATGAATTCTACATTGTATGTGCTCCTCTGCAACTGATTAGCCTGACAGAGTGCTCGGACATCTGCAACCTCATCAAGGACGGCGAGGATGGGCCGTGACGAGAAGCTCTTGCCCGGGAGAAATGCATTCAGAGTTCAGAGATGGTTGACGAATGAATTTTCAACAAGAAACCAAGCGCGCCCTCAGCTGGTATTGCTATGCGGTACAGAGATCACAATAGGTTGTAAATGCAGAGCTGTTCGATCCTTCCATGAGAACTGCTTATGGAATGAAGCATCTTGCACCATGTCACTGAACCTCTATTTTTTTTCATTTTCTTGCTTATAGTTGTACATGACACAGAAGGCAGAACAAATACAGTTTTGTCACTCCCCTCTCGTTCCCCTCCCCCTGCTACAGTAGATCGGAGAGGAGAAAAGGCGTCCCGTGGTCTCGCCGGCGATTCCGCCGCTTCCCTCCGTCTCCGGCGCCGCTCCGGCGTCGCGAGGCGGGGGGAAGCTCCGGATCTCGTCCGTGCGTGTATATAGGTGTGTTTTTAGTAGCTTAGGTCCCGGTGGCGGCGGTGGGGTGGAGCCGGCGTCGCGTCCGTGGAGTTTGGGTGTCGGTGCTCGTCTTCCACCTCGGCGTCGTCCTCTGTGGCGGTGCCTGCGAGCTGCCGGCGCTTCGTGCTCGTCGATCTACGGATCTGGCGGGCTTCGGTGGCTTGGGCGAGGTTGTCGCGGCGAGGGCGACGACCTTGCTTTGCCTCTTTTGTCCTCCGTCTCCGTCTTCGCGGCGGTGAGGTGCGCTCCAGCCTCACCGTGGAGCTTCTGGAGGGTGTGCTGGAGTTGGAGCTGCCGGTGCGCATCTCCGGTTTCCCTGGCCGGCCGTGGTGGCGAGGGGGGAAGTGGGAGTGCTGCTGTTGCAGCTCAAGCTGGAGGTTCGCGGCGACGGTGTGGTTCTGCAGGCTCTTCGGCGTCTACTGCCGCACCGGGGATGGGGAGCGCCATGGCCGTATTCGTTCAACGTGCTCGGATCCGGCGTCTGACGGCGGACAGCTCATGCGGTCTTCTTCATTTGTGGAGGTGCTTCTTCTCTCGGGTAAGTGGGCGGCCTGGCGTCTTCCCCTCCGGCAACGGCGTCGGTGGTTGGATGAAGCTGTAGGTTCGCTGTAGGTGGTGTTCTCCTCTTGTATTTTTGCTTCAGTTTTCATGTACTTCCATGTTTTGGTATGAATACAAGGGGATTTCGTTCAAAAAAAATACAGTTTTGTCATATACATTTTCGTCAGGACCATGACTCCATGAGCATTACACATACAAGGGTAACGAGACCATGACTCCATAAGTGAATGGTACATGTTTTGTCACCTTTTTTTTTTTGCTGCTGGAAAACATGTAGTACAACATTTTGCACCATATTCGATGACAAGCCGAGGCGAACTAGCCTATTACGACATGCTCAAGATTTACATCTGACACATCCTAGGATACCACTCTATCGTTCTATGAGAATTGCTTATGGAATGAAGCACCTTGCACCATGTCACTGAATTTCCCTTTTATAATTGTACATGACACAGCAGGCAGAGCAAATTCATTTTTTCATTTACATCGAGCATTACACATACAAGAGTAACGAGTCCATGGCTCCACAAATCAAGGCCTTCAACCAGGAGCTTCATTTTTACTTTGCTAGTGGAAACATGTACAGCATTCTTCACCGAATTCGACGGGAAGTCGAGGGTGAACTAGCCCATTACGACATGCTCAAGAATTACATCTCACATCCTAGGATAATATTTTTTAACCCATCTGTTGCACACTGATTCAGTGTTGAAACAAACCTGCTGCAGTCCCATGCTCACTGCGATATACACGTGTAATCCGAAAGGCTTGTGCACTTGCTGAAGCAGCTTGGTTCAACTGCCAACAGAGGCTTGCGTGCAGACGCCATGCTGTTGTTTTCTCTCTTGTCAGTCTACAACACGCGTATATGTGAGCAGAAGAAATGGAAATACGCCTTGTTGTTGCTTAAACATCAGAATAGAAAGCTTTAAATATTAAATAATTTACCAGTTCAGTTTAATGATCCCATATCAGGTAGGAATAGGTACCGAAACCGAGAATCGAATGGAATGATGCCAAAAGTCCGGGTGCCCAGGAGGCTCTGCCGCCTCGGAGACACGCAATTCTCAACAAAAGTAGCCTGCTGCTGAGGCAGAAAATGTGATATCCAGATAGGGAAGCTGTTGTCGTCGACAAATCCTCGCGCAAAACAGTGCAGCATTTTAGGGATCATCAGCTTCCCCTTTCGGCTCACTCCTACCGATGCTCTAATAAAATCTCGCTGCGCATCCTGAAGCTCTTCCCTTACGTTGCTGGCTGTGTATATCTTGACCTGCAGTGATAATGAGTACCCAGTTAAGTACAAAATATGTTGCATTGGATGTTTTTTGTGTGAAAAATGGTAGTGCCACATGTCATACCAAATGCAATAAGATGAGTGATGTAAGCTTACTGCAGGAGAAGAATACATTCCACAGCTCAGAGCAAACGTCAGAAGTGGTTCAGGTGTCAAAATGCAGAACTTTTTGTGCTCCTCAGGTGCCTTTATCTTCTGAAGAGCAAGAAGCAGAGCCTTGAACAAAACACCAAAGAAACTATCATCAGTTTGCATTCATAAACAAAGGGTAATCAAACAAGCAGATTTGTCATCAGCTACACTGCATTTCATTTACCATCTGTGGTCTGTGATTCGGTGGTTTCATCTTCAAAATAACATACTCGATGAACGCTGCACTGAATGAATTCCCTCCAATTGTATACGCAGCCTAGTATAATATGATGCAGCAATGTCAAGACGTGAATCATGAGAAAGTATGGACAACAAAATTTAATTAATGAACATGAATCAAGTTCTCGAGCAAACCTTTTGCATTAGTGAAAACAGTTTCATATCACTTCGAGGAACACCGTAAGCAAGATAAGCCTGTAAACGGGCAAAATACCGTCAATAATTATAAGCATAAAAAATGAAGGTTCTCTCACGTTTAACTATCAATTCTATCGGTGTAACAAGAAAGGCTACACAACCGAAGCGAGTTTATCAAATCACCATACATGCATCAACAAGGCGTTGTACAGATTGATCCAGAACGCCAATCTCGCATCGTCATTGAGATTAACAGGGTTTACTTCTGCCAACTGCTCAATTAGCAACCTGCACTCCGATAAGAATCCATCAGTACTTTGCAGTGAATTTTCAATGAAGACTAGAGCATGATAAAAGCTAAGAACCCTGGGCATGTTTATGGTATCCCCACTTGCAATTAAGGAAATGAAAGTGAACTGCTGTCTGTTTTGTACACTGGTCGGTAATAACAACTACAGTACTCCACACCAAAATAGATTTGATCAAACACGATACCTGAATTTCCGAAGCGACTCTGCAGCATAGTCAAGCTGTTTTTTCCCAGCCGACATCCACGAAACTTCAGACGCCGCACGATAGCTCCCGATATCAGCCCAGCTGAGCTTCTCCCGGGCTTTATACGGATCGAAGACAGTCTCGGAAGCCAGCAGGTTGTTGTTCTGGTTGAGATCGACCTGGGGGCTCTGCACCCAGGAAGAGATGGAGGACGGCTCGGACAGGGACCAAAACGCGGAGATCCCGCTGGGCGACGGGACGGACCGCCGGCTCTCCGCCGCGGAGGAGGGGTCCCTGCGAGAGGAGTCCGAGAGCGAGATGAAGATGTTCCTCATGCACCGCACAATGTCCTCCGACAGGTGGTTGGGGTTCGCGGTCGCGCCGCCGAAGCTCTTGGTCGAGACCTGCCGGTGCAGCTTGGCGGCGGCGGGCGGGTGGTCCTGCTGCTGCTGGGGGCGGCGGCGCAGGGGTGGACCCTGTCCCCTCTGCTGGGTTTCACGCTCGCCGCGTCCTGTTACGAAGCGCCACGAATTGAATGTGAGCTCGTTCGTTTCTCAAGGCGATTCAGATAGATAGAGTGCGCGGATAATTTTGAAGAGAAACAGCGAGAGGATGCAGTGAGAAGTAGAGTGGGACTGGAGGAGGAGGCGTGCGTACGTCGGATTCTGGTTTGGCGGCGGCGCGGTGGGAGGAGCAGCGGGCGGAGGGGGCTCGCTGCTGCTGCTTGGCGGAGCGGTACTCGACGAGGCGGCGCTCGTTGCGCTCCTGGATGAGGTTGAAGTGCAGCGCGACCATCTCCTCCTCCAGCTTGGAGACGGCGGACTCCATCGCGGAGATGTTGGCGAGCAGCTCCTGAGCCTGCGGAGTCAAAGCAGGGCACGGCGTGGGCATTCGTTAGGGGAGCCCGTCGTGGAGCGGTGGGCGGAATGGGGGATAGAGAGCGTGCGTACATCGGCGGGGAGGTAGGACATGTCGGCGAGTGTGACGGCGGCGTGGTCGAGCGCGTTCTCGAGGATGGCGTGCAGCGCCGTCTCCTCCCGCAGCACCTCTTGGAGCTTCAACACCTGAATAACAGCTTATTTTCAGTCCACTGACATGTGAATGGCCGAAAAGGATATGAGATCGAGGAGATGCCTCACCTCTTGCTCGAGCTGCGACCGGCAGCCCTTCCTCGCCTTGCCCCGCGGCAACGGCATGGCTGAGGAGTGAGAAGCAGCTAGCCGAGCAGAGAACACGCAGAGCTCGACAATGGTGGGACGAAGCGTGCGCGGAGCGGCTCCGCGGGTGTTGGTTAGTTGGGTCAGCGTATTTCGGTGGGCAGCTAGAGGAGGAGACCGGAGGACTGCGACGGCACAGCAGGGGGTAGTTACTGAGGGGAGTGAGGCGTGCAACTTCAAAATTTGAAATTGAAATGGTCGCTCCGACGTGTCGCTACCGGCGGTCTATTCTAATGGCGCGTGGAATGGAGGTGGGAGCAGGTGGGTGGCCAGACCCCGCGACCCGAGGCGGGAGGAACAAGACGAGCGGACTCGCTGCCCTGCCTGCCCACCCCGAAGTGCCACAGACCGAGCCAAACCGAACCTCACCTGGGGTAGGGATGGGGCTAGCAGAGCAGAGCAGGCGGTGGGAGGGAGAGGCAAGGCGGCGTGATCCCTGGACCTACTACGGACGGTGTATGCTCGGCCGGGGCTAGTACGGGGATCCAGTTCGAGGAGGCCGCTGGCCGCCGAGCCCTAGGCGACGCGCTCGCTTTGTCCGGCGCGCTTGTTCCCTTGCTGCGTACGTACGCTTTTGTTCTTTTTTACAGGCCGCCCTGTGCATTGTTTATCGTTACCGCGGGTAGTGGAGCGGTGGTCGCGCCCAGCTTTCGTGTCTCTCCGCCCGCCCGCACGCCGCCCGACGACGACGACGACGGATGCGCCGCGGACGGAGCCCGATGGATGATCCCGATCCAAACGGATCGACCCGTCCGTAGCCAAGTTCAAAATCCTTGCCTTGCACTCGACGAAAACCAAATGCAAGAAAACACAGGCCCTCTCGTCGTCCCCAGGGAGCATGCCGGAACCGGCAGCGGGCGGCGCGCCGAACGAACGCCGCAGGGACTTGCGTATTTTTTGCCAAAACTGGCCCTGGCCCGAACTAATCTCGTATCTAGCCCTTCCGAAAAACTATGTCCGGATCTGACCCCTGAGGTCGGCGCCAACGCAAATGGCGCCGAACTTGTGCAGTTCGGCGCCAGCCAAAATTTCAGCCGAGCTAGGTCGGCGCCAATGGAAATGGCGCCGAACCCATCAGGCACCAGATTTGAAATTTTGGCTGAGTTCGGCGCCATTTGCGTTGGCGCCGAACTGCACAAGTTCGGCGCCATTTGCGTTGGCGCCGACCTCAGGGGCCAGATCCGGACATAGTTTTCCGGAAAGGCCAGGTACGAGATTAGTTCGGGCCAGGGGCCAGTTTTGGCAAAAAATACGGGACTTGCCGCCCCCAACCCGAGCTATGCCGAGCTGCGCCTATGGCAATGAATACCGGTGCACAAATGCACCTACCGCTACTGCTGCGCTACGTACTTTATGTTTACTCCGATACGCCAGGTAGAGGCTCTGCCTGACGACGAGCGTCGTCGGCGCCACAGTACATTCACTCCGGCGGGTTCAATGCGGCCGACTGGAGTCTGGAGCAAGGGTGACAGTTCGCACTGGCTGGCCCCGGCCGCAGTAAAGACAACCCTGTGGATGTGTGCTAGTGCTGCACAGAAAGCAGCACGAAGGTGCAGGTGTCCGAGGAACAGGACACCGAGGATTTCCTCATTCTTGCTTCCCTTGCGGGGAAGCAGTCGAGGCGCAGAGAGATGGGGTGGCGTGGTCTGTCAGCGCAGCCTGTCCTCTTGGAGGTCGTGCCTGGTCCCACGAAGGTGCAGGTGTGTGCGCTAGGTCAAGCATCTCCACCGACGGAGGCGAACCCTGCAGAGGAGAACATGCTTGCAAATGGACCGGCCCTTTTGGACCTGCTGACTCCGTCTGAGGATCTCAGAGACGTGGCCTTTTCTGAAGATGGGCCAGTTGCTCACGAGGACACACTACAACCTAAGCAAGCCCTTGGTGCTGCGGTTGATGCTGTTGATGGGTCAGACTTGAGCCCGGCCGGCGGTGCTGACAAGGCCGCAATTGGAGGAGTGACAAATGGAACAGGGGAAAAAAACATTGATGCCTTCCTCAACTCCTTCTTCTCCCCTGTGACCACTGCTCTCTGCCGCCGCCTGAGCTCGCAACCACGGTTCGTACAGAGGCCACTCCGGCGGGCGGCCCCCCGCCGGCCATGCAGCGCCCATGCCGCCACGATCCAGTGGTCGCCTCGCTGCCAAGCCTACCAGCGGCCTGACCGCGGTGGAAAAAGCCAAGATGGTGCTGTTGAAGAAGAGCGGCGCCGTTCTGCACGACGGCCCGCTGGCTGCTGAAGATCTGGCAAGTTACAGAGCCATGTACGAAAAGCCAATCCCGATTCAGTTCGTCGATGCCGTCACAGAGCTCATACAAGTTGGAAAAGGCAAGGCATCGGCCGTCTCGGCCAGGTGGTGGCCACTGCCTGACCTGTTGTTGGTGGTTGCAGTTTGTTTGTGTGTTTGTTAGTTTCCCCATGGATTTAGCCATCTTTGATTGGAACCTGAGAGGTTTAAACAACCCAGCTCGAAGAGAAGCAGTGTTTGATGTCTTCTCTGAATCCAAGTGCAACATTGTGTGTTTTCAGGAAACAAAATTAGAAGTGGTTTCCCGGGCTATAGTAATTGAGACGATTGGCTCGAGATTTGCTGACAGCTTCTTGTTCAAACCTGCTGTGGGAACAAGAGGGGGTATTCTTCTTGCAGTGTCTGACGATTTTGATATTGAACCGATTGTTGCTGCCCCATGTCGATTTTCAATTTCGACCAAGACAACTGACAGAAGCAACGGGATGTCCTGGGACATTACAGGAGTTTATGGCCCGCAGGAGGATCAAGAAAAAGTGGAGTTCATCCAGGAGCTCAGAGCGCTAAAATCGCACATGCAGGACAAGTGGCTGTTGTTAGGTGATTTCAACCTAATTCTACACGCCAATGAGAAAAGTTTGACAAATCTGAATTTAAGGATGATGGGCAGATTTCGCAATGCTATAGAAGACCTTGAAATGAGAGAGTTTCAGCTAGTGGGAAAGAGGTTTACCTGGGCAAGTTCCGGCAACAACAGTGTGATGACTAGAATTGATCGTGTGTTCATGTCTAGGGAATGGGAGCTGGCCTTCCCGCAATATCGTCTCTCCCATGAGTCTTCTTCAATTTCTGACCATTGCCCTCTTGTGCTTAAGAAGATGGAGGTGCTGCACTATAAAGGGTTCAGATTTGAATCAGCTTGGACAAAAATTCCCGGGTTTGTACAGGTGGTGGAAAGTGCATGGAAAAAGCTTGTTGCCTCTTTGGACGCTTTTCGTTTGCTGCACATCAAGTTGTCCAGAACGGCTAAGGCACTGAAAAAATGGAACAAGCTAAGAATAAAGGAGAGAAGATTTCAGGCCGCGATTGCCAACGACGTCATCTTCCATCTTGATTTGGCACAGGAGGAGAGGGAGCTCGCCGAGTATGAAATCCAGCTCAAGCGGTTACTGAAAGCTCGTCTGCTTGGTTTCGCTGCCATTGACCGTATAAAGTGGCACCAACGCTCCAGACTTGTTTGGATCAAGGATGCTGATGCAAACACAAAGCTTTTTCATCTTCGAGCTAATGGGCGTCGTCACAAAAATCATATCCCACTTTTGAAGATAGCCTCGGGGCAGTGCACAAGTCAGGTTGGTAAAGAGCAGATCTTGCACTCCTTCTTCTCGAATCATCTTGGGAAAGAAAAGCCGCAAGGGCTTCAGTTTAGATGGGAAGCTCTAGGGGTCCAGCGGCGTGACCTGAGACATCTCGATGCTGATTTCTCCATAGAAGAAGTGAAAGAGGTTATTTTCTCTCTACACCCAGAAAAGGCACCTGGGCCGGATGGATTCATTGGCAAGTTTTACAAAACATGTTGGGCCATTATCAAGGATGATATTACCAAAGCTGTTAATCAGTTCACAGCCTCCGTGATGGACAATGGAAGCTTCTGAACTCCGCCAACATCGTGCTGCTCCCTAAGAAGAATGACGCCGATGAACCTCAGTTTTTTCGGCCAATTAGCCTGATGCACAGCTTTGCCAAGATCATTTGCAAGATTCTTGCTAATAGGCTGGCCCCTGAGCTGCAGAACCTCATCTTAGTCAGTCAGAGCGCTTTTATTAAGCGGAGAAGCATCCAAGACAATTTTTTATATGTCCAGAATGTCATCAAGCAGGCCCACTCGAAGCACCTTCCTACTCTTTTCCTGAAGTTGGATTTTGCTCGAGCTTTTGATTCAGTTGGATGGCCTTATTTGCTTAGCTTGTTGAAGGCTCTGGGTTTTGGACCTCGTTGGCGAGACATGATCTCCCTGCTGCTGTCATCTGCAACTTCGAGAGTCCTACTAAATGGAATTCCTGGGCGCCCTTCTCTCACCGCCGTGGCTTGAGGCAGGGCGATCCGCTGTCGCCGATGCTATTCATCATTGCCATGGAGCCGCTTCAGCTTCTGATGCACAAAGCCACTCTAAATGGAGTGCTAGCCCCCATTGCTCCAAAGGCTGCAAAGTTGCAGGTCAGCTTGTACGCTGATGATGTGGCGGTTTTTGTCAACCCCTGCCAAGCTGACGTCCATGCCACATACAAGCTTCTGCATGGTTTCAGTTTGGCCTCGGGCCTCAGCATTAATTTGGACAAGTGTGTGATTTATCCGGTGCGTTGCAGCGAGATCAACCTTCAACAGATTTTGCAAAACTTCAGTTGCCCCGTTGGAACTTTCCCCTGCCGTTATTTGGGGCTGCCTTTGGGCCTCAGAAAGCCGAAAAGAGTTGAAATTCAGCCAATCATCGATAAGCTAGCTTCAAAATCGCGAGGATGGATGGGACGGTTAATGGCCAAACCTGGGCGTTTGGCATTGTTGAATTCGGTGTTGACCTCTGCTACAACTTACTTTTTCACTCTCTTCGCTGCTAACCCTTGGGCTGTAAAAAAGTTAGATAAGCTGAGAAGGAATTTCCTTTGGGACATAGAAGATGGCGCTAATGGAGGAGGAAAATGTTTAGTGAGTTGGAAGAAAATCTGCAGGCCAAAAGATTTAGGTGGTCTTGCAATCAAGGATCTGAAGGTGTTTAGTAGAGCTCTTCGGCTAAGGTGGATGTGGTACCAATGGGGGCTGAACAAAGGCCATGGTTTAGCACGGTAGTGCCTTGTGATGATACTGACCGCGCCCTGTTCGCTGCTTGCACTCAAGTGACTATTGGCAACGGGAAACTATGCAGGTTTTGGACTGACAACTGGTTAGAGGGGATTGCGCCCAAATCAATTGCTCCTATGATCTTTAAGCTGGCTCGTCGCAAGCAGTTGTTAGTTTGTGAAGCGCTCGTTAACAACAGGTGGATGAAAGGACTTAATAGGATGGTCACGGCTGAGCAGCTGGATGAGTTCTTTCTGCTCTGGAATTTGATCCAAGGAGTTGTGTTAAATGATAACACTGACACAATTAGATGGATGCACACAACCGATGGACAGTACACGGCAAAGTCGGCTTATGATGTCCAATTCAAGTCTAGGATACCGCAGCCGTATTTGAATCAGATTTGGAGTTTAAAAGCAGAGCCAAAAGTCAAATTCCATAGTTGGCTGCTGTTGCAAGGAAGAATTTGGACCAAAGACAGGCTTCAACGAAGAGGGCTAACAGATCAAAGCAAATGCCTCTTTTGCGACCAAGAGACTGAAACTGCCGAGCATTTATCTTTGGGTTGCCCTTTCGCGAAGCAGGTGTGGAATGAGCTCTCTTCTAGCCATAGGCAGGTTGCCGAAGCTGGCCATTCTTCAACGTCCCTGACTATGTGGTGGTCCAAGGTTCATAGTTTCAATAGGCTCAAGGAAACCAAACCTTGGGCTACACTCGCGGCATACGTGATCTGGCATATTTGGAAAGAACGAAATAGAAGATCCTTTGAAGGAAAAGCGGCAACGCATGTTGTTGTTGCTTCCCTAGCTAGAGAGGATTTTGAGATTTTCTTAGTTGCGAGCAGAAGCTAGCATTCCGCTGGTTTTTCTGGGTGATTTATGTAACCTGACATTGTGTTTCCCTCTTCTGAAATGAAATCGGCAGAACCCCTGCCTTGTATCGTCAAAAAAAAAAAAAGCAGCACGAATGAATGGTCAATGAAGTTTGCCCGGTTCCGCCACGGGTCAACGGAGAAAACTTTGCTGCGTCGCGTAAAGTACAACGTTCAAAGCGCACGACTCTCTCCGACAGTTTGAACGTACGCTGGTGCCCCGTCCCGGCTTTTATCAGCGCAAATATAATAGGTGGCGCCGTTCCAAAAACAACAAAAATCTTAAAACCATCGCGGACGTATACAATAGTGCATTCCACCAACGTGAAAAGTATGAACTCAAAACGATTCGTACTCCGGGTACACAAAAATAACAAACTCCGACGGATTTTGGAGAGGTTAGATTTTGCACTATTCACTACTTTCAGGTTCAGATTATGTCGTTTCTTTCTGCATAGCCCAAAATAAAACACATTTCTATTTGAGATTTTACACGTTCGTAGAGGTCAGCATTATCTACATGTCGGATTGTTTTCAGATTTTTTTTTGAAACTCCAAATATTTTTTAAACAAAAAAATCAAAATAAAGAGCTACTATGTCTGTAGCTTGGGTTCCATATCGCAGCTCTCTGTCATAAACTTGAAAGTGTGGCAAGAGTATCTTAGCCAAAAAAAAAGTTAGTGTGCATAAAGGCATACTTAGTTGTAGCTACACATAGACACGCTATGCAATATGCACATGTAAATTATCGGGCTATCAATGATTGAATCTGACGTGAGGATTAGAGGCTTGCAGAATGGCTTGCGCGCATGGGTTTGTCCATGTTCTGAATATGTGGCTTAAAAGTTAGAACTGAAAGCAGCGAAATGGATTGGATGGGTTCGGGTGGAAAATGAAAATTGTTTGGTTTGGTTTCGATTTTAGCACTTAGGTTTTGCATTGGTTTGGTCACTGGGAGACCACTTGTACGGTTGTCTGGGCTAGATTCGGGTTGGATAGGAAACTGTTCTCGGGTTTAGATACACAAGACGGGCCGGTGTTTGGTCACAACTGCATTGTGATGTGCACATTTGTAAGTATTTTATTCATTTGTCATAGACATATATCCATTCCTCATGACATACTTGCAAAAAACCGGCACAATTGGGATAGATGTGGCAAATACTACCATTAATTTCATGCGATTTGTGGTGGGTTTTTTCTACATGGCTGCTAACTTTACGCCAATTGAGGTGGTTTTCGCAATTTAATCATTCTTACAGACATATTTCTAGCCAGCTGAACAATTATTTCTTTGCTAAGGCTAGAGGACATGGACTACAAGTGTTCAACCTTTACAATGAAACTCAAAAATAAAAGGAGAAATAGTAAACGAGACGTCATCTTCCTCATGCAGACATGCCGACAGCGCTCGTGTGCCATGCTCGGCGCCGTGAATGAAACTTTGCAATACTACCCAAGCCAGCAAAACTTTGAATCCACAGCTGGGAACTCATTGGGCTATGCCAAAAGACACTCGTGCTTGGGTGGGCACATGATAGTGACAATGGGTATTCAAAGTCATGACAAAAAATCTAATGCAAAAAACATGGAGGTTCAGAATTTGTTCAATACATAAGTATGGGAGACATAGATGGGGCATAGAGATTGATAAATTGTTCAATACTACATCATCTCGGATCAACGGAGCCACCGGTTAGTCAGTAAACCTAACTAGAAGAGCATCGGATCAACTGAGTCACCGGTTAGTCAATAAACTTAACTGAAAGAGCAATTGATGATTTTCTAGTTTGCCAGTTGGAAAGGAATATACTGGGGATTATAGTTTTAGAACCCTATCGTTAGAGAATTGGCTGACTCCTTGGCTTATGTGACTCTATGGCCCCTCGGGCCTCCGGTGCTCCTGCCTCTCATTGTCGATTGCTAACGACGCAGTTGTGTTGGCTGTCTCGGTGACTGTATTGATCTCTGCCTCGGCATGGTTGTGACGTTGGAGCTGAACTGCTGGAGGCATTGGCGAAGCTACATGCATGTCAGGGGGCCCACACACATAGACTTTGAAGATTTGGGGGTGGGGGGGGGCTTAGATGGGAAAAAGTAGTTTTTTATGTTCTGCGTTTTGCCCCCCCCCCCCTGCCCCCACACCCCCCAATACATTGTCGGGAAGCTCCACCACTGGCTGGAGGCCTCATGGGAGTAGCACAATAGCCAATACTGATGTTGCTCGGCCGGGTGGACATCTAAATTTGTGGGGATTGGTCATTGGTGAGAGGAATAATACATAATTTTTATGCAGAAAATAATGAGTATTCATCTCAATACCCATGAATGTGTTTATGCCTGCCCATGCGCTGGTGGCCACCATCAGAAGATCAGATTGTCGCTGCAGGGAAGAGGAAGAGGAGAAGGTTCGACCATGGCGAATTCCACTATCACCTCCGTTGGCGAGGACGAAGCGAGACATCACCACTACCAAGACACAAAAACGTGTCCACCTATGTCCGAAAGGATCTAGACGACGCAGACACTACCTCCTGATCCAACACCGACATAAGACAGTCACCATGTGCGAGGAAGATCTAGAGACATCTTATTCACCGTCGTCGCGACCATCGGAGACGAAACCATGGACGAGTAAAAACCTAAGTAAACTTTAAACTACTAAACACAAATGTGACAAGGTCCCAAAATTCCCCTCCCTCCCGTCGTCGGAGAAGCTGGCAGAGGTGAGGAACCCCGATAGGGTGATGGCCAGGCACATATGTTTCTCCTCTTTGGTTAGGGCCTCTGTTGACCAAAGGATGCCATGAGAATGTGTACACCCAAGATCAAGCAAGTTTGTCAAGAAAAAGATGTGGCACACAATGAGGTGAAGGGAAGCTCTTATACAACGCTTTCAGCGGCAGAGGAGACTCCCGCCGCCTGCAGGCAGCCCTAAACGAGTTGCAATGATGTGGCCCATTATAATATGTGTTTTTATTTTCCCCTAACTTAATATTTCCTGTTTTCAATTTTTTTAAAAACTAAGAAATCATCATGTTTCTACTTATTTATAAAGTCGGTTCAATGGTTTGAAAAATCGAACTCCCATGAATTTTTTTAAACCTTATGAACATATTTTTCGAACCGTGAACATTAATTTGATATACATGAAAGTATTTATTTTATCCCCTGAGCATTATTTTAAACCCCGTGAATGTTTTTTAACCCTTGAACATTTTTTAACAAAGTGAACATTGTTTTTACCCCTTAAACATTTTTCGGACCACATGAACATTTCTTACCATGTAATTTTTTCGAACCACATGAACATTTTTTACCCGTAAACTATTTTCAAACGAACCACTGGAACAATTTTTTACCCCGTAAAATATTTTTTAACCACACTAACATGATTTTTTAATACCCTTAAAATTTGTTCGAACCACATGAACAACTTTTTACCCCATATTTTTTTGAACCACATGAACATTTATTTTGAATATCTTAAACATTTTTTAACCATGCACAACTTATTAAAAGCAATAATTTTCTTAATACTTAACATTTTTAAACAATAAACACATTTCAAAAATAAAGAAATGAAATAATTGAAAAACGAACAAAAAAACAAATAGATAAATGAATGTACAAGAAAAAAGTAAATAAATAAAATATAAATTATAAAGGGAGAAAAAAGGAGGCATAGAAAATAAATAAAAAAGGAAAAAAGAAAACAAAAAATAAAAAATAATTTTTTTAAAAAAATAATTGGAAACGAGGACACGAAAATGGGCCAGGACCAGTTGCCAGCGGGTACGCGGTGCGGGTGTCTCACGCCGCAGTGAGCGGTGAATAGGATTACGCGGGCGAAGTTAGCTCCCATCCGAACAGGCTTGAGTAGCTGGCCCAGGCCTATTTCAGGCTTCCCGCTACCAACGAAAAAAAAACTAATCCAGACCATATTACTCTAAAGAAGGAAAATCGCTAATCCACACTAGAGTATACTACTGTGACTGTTACATAATAACAACTTGGAAATTCAGCATGAGTTCAAGATAAAACTTGGTACTTCAGCGGGAGTTCAAGAGAAAAACTTGGAGATTCCGATTACTAATGCTGCACACGATGACACGATTGCAGCAGTAGCACACACAACAAAGCGTTGCTTCAGACTGTATGCCGCCTCATCGGCGATCAGGAACCTATTTCGGTGCTGCAATCCAGTCATCCAGAACCGTGGTCACCCTATCATGCTGAACCATGGAAGAACCATGAATGCGAGGGGTGGCACGGGCGAGAACGAGGTTGTAGTGGACGTACTCCATTTGGCAGAACCTCTGATGTTCAGATGCTGTTCTCTTCGACTGCTCAGCATGCAGCTTCTCGGATAAGCTCCAGTCAATGTTGTATCTGGTAGAGCCAAAGCATGTCTGGCTCAAGATCCGTTTCGCCACGGTTTGCAGATCCGGCGTGCGAGCCCCATGGGCCGACCACCATTGAACTGCGATAAAAAAAACGTTGTAAGAAAAATTCCTATTTTAATATGAACAAAATCAAAATGTTCTCAGTGGGATAAGTTCGAATTTGAAAATTTAAAGTGAAAAGGAAACAGAGATGGTTCCGATACAATTTAAGGGGAGCATATATTCCAGTTTGCAACAAGCACAAGCAACATCAGACTGTAGTTAGCCTAATACAAAGAGAAGTTGACCATTTTATACAGATGGGACATTCTGACTATGATAGAAGTGCATTTTACACAGATGGGACATTCTGACTTTGAAGGGTAATGCATTATGACATGACATATTTGTGCCATGTACACATATTAAATATGTTGGGAAATTTATGTTACAGTGCACAAATGAACATGTTAGATTTGTGGAGGACCTCGTGACACTATTTCAGCTTGGTCTAAATATTGGGAAGTTCTAGTGCATATGACACAGTATTCGCACTATGGCCCCAATAACAAGTTAATGAGGGGAATTTTGTAAGAAATTAGGCTGTAGTTTACCTTGTGGTATTTCCATTATTTGCTGATTTGCAGGATCTGAATCGAAAGAACCCAACCTTTGTTGGTACACTTCCAATTGTGCAGCCGCTTTTCTGGGATTGTAATGAACCTGTCCCAGTTGAATTATACAGGTTGTGATGCCGCTGCTGATCTCAGTATCATGATGGAATCGTTCTGAGTAAAAGATCCTTGGATTTAGCATATGACCAGCAGCATGGAGTGGGGAATGCAAATAACCATCCCATATTCTGTCAACCTCAGCCCAAAAATCACCATGTTTATCACCAAGATTGTGCTTTATCTCTTCTTTTGCATTATCCATGGAGTCATACAAGATACCCATTGGACAAATTTCAGATTCCAGTTTATATAACACACTGACAAGTGGATTTGTAACCTTCACAACATCAGCAGCAGCACGCCAAAATGCATCGTCTGTCTTTACTATACCCGAGATATGTCTGAACAAGTCACTAGAAGCCGTCCAAACAGAGGAATCCCATGCAGGCGAGTTAAACATATTCACCAGATTTACTCTGGCAGAAACTAACCTCTCCAATGTGATGAACAATGCAACAAATTTCAAATAAGAACCGCTCAGAATCTCCTCCTGAATGTATCTTCCTTTCAGTTCCATTGGCAGTGTATTGCTATATATAAATCTTGTAATTTCCTTTGCCTTCATTAGCACCTCCCTGACATTTTTGGATGCTGCTATTTTCTCAAGCAGAAGGTTGATGCAATGGTCAGCACATAGCGTGAAGAAAAACGAATGGTCATAATACTTTAGCACATAGTGCCGTGCAGTCTGCATATATGGCGACACATCGTTTGTGACAATCTGAACAATGTTGTGGGCACCAACATCATCGACAACACGAGAAAGCATTGCCGTTAGCAAATCCACATCCTCGCTGATGGCAGAAACATCCATGGATCTGAGGAATATCATACCTTTGCTACAATAAACCAAGACACTTACAAAGCTTTTGCCACATTGGCCCTTCCAACTATCCAAAATTACACTGCAGCCGCTTTCTCGCCACTCTTGCCTGAATTCCCTTTCACGATTCTCTGTTTCTCTTAGTTGCTCCTGCAGAATAGACTCATATGTAGGCACTGCAACCCCTGACACATTGACAAGCACACCAATCATCTCTTTGAAAGATGAAGAGTGGAGAACACCAGGCTCAAGTCCAGCTTCGGAGATGAACCTGCCTACTGATTTCACTGCCAGGGAATCCAAGTGATACTCTGTCTTCACTAAGGGCTTCGATTCACATGAACTTTGTGTGGTTCCCATTTTTACTGGATTCATCAAATCCGGTGTGAGCTGAAGAATGGAGCGGTTACTGCACGTAGTTGGCTGCAGATGTGGTTGCTGGACTGGAGTAGATGGAATGGCTGGGCTTCTTGTCGGAAAAACCTCATCATGTTTCAGTTTGTCCAGTTTTCTGAGCATCCAATCTTGCTTGCGATCATCAAGTGCCGTCCTCAGGCTTCCCCTGACACTTTCAGGTACTAGGTTGCACGGAGAAACATTCCCCCTGATGCCTGCTAAATGATGCTCCAGACGGTTGTATCCCTGAACCACCTTTCCACAGTAGTTGCAGCTCACCTTCAAGCCTTTCTCATCGATGGTTTTCCCATGCCTTTCCTTTTCACGCTTCCTTGTCTGACGATCTTGTCCGGAACAACCCTGAAGAAAAGCAAGAGATAGGCTTCTGTGATGCAAATAAAAAATAGATAATTAACAATGCCTAATTCCCCAAATATGTGTAACACATACTGATAGTAAATGGTGCTTCCTCTTAAAAAATATAGCACATGATTTTTTCAACTGGGCTTCTGACCCCTTAAATATAGCACATGATGTCTGTACTACTATGATCATCTTATTTACCATATGCAAACACAGAAGACTGAGATCCCACCAAACACATATTATTACTCAGTTTATTCCGTATAACTGACTTCATGAAGAGCAGAGAGACATGGTCTACAGTCACAGTGTATTTACCACTTACCAAGATTATAGACATGAGCTTGTTCACAAATAACAAGTTCGTTTTCACCAGGAAAACAAATCACTGGGCATCAATACAACGAATTAACAGTAACCATATCAGGACAGTTCAAGAATTGGCCTTTTTCATCATGCTACATTCCAGAAACATAGTAGTAACTAGATTAATAGTAGATGTACATGATTCCTATTTGCCTTTTTTCAACCTACTGAAGACGCAAAGAGAGATGCTTCTCCTTCTTCAGGTTAGAAATGCAAGAAGAAATGCGGCCCGTTTGATTGTTAAACCCGGCCACTGAAGAATAGAGAGCTGACTGAGCTGTTCTTATTTGCCAGAAGTTCAAAATTTATGTTTTCAATCCCGAAGATCCAAACGAACCATACAAAATAGCCCAATGTAAGTAAAAGGCTAACTATTTTGCTAAACATCAACCGAACAATCTAGTAATTCACAGATTGGTGAAACGAAACAAGTGGCCTGAAGCGAAATTGCCTTTTGCTGCAGAATGTAATTGCCAGAAAACCACACGAGGTTCCAGCAACAAAAGTCCCCCTTTCGAAGTTCTCCATGTCTGCTATCCGCCGCCAAAGAGCACTATCCTTGCGATCGTCCCCTCTAATCGGCTCAAAGGCCTTTCAGAATCCAACATTGCGCCACCCAGCTCCAGGGCGGCCAAAACCTAAATAAACAGAGAAAGGGGGATTCTTCCTGAGCGCGCTCCAGTTCCGCCCAAATGGCCTTCCTTGCGGAGCACAGAGCCCTGAACCGCCGCCAGGGATCACGAATCCACTCCCGATTCCCCTTTCCCCGGCGTCTATTCAAGTATTTATTGCGAGAGATTTAGGTTTTACCATTTTTGTTCGCCTCCCGCGCGAGGACCAGAGGGTGTCGCCGTCCTCCTGCCTCCCCGGGGCTGGGGGCGCCGCCGACGGAGCCGCCGGGGCTTTAGACGGCGATGAGCCCGACCTCGCCGCGCGCTCGACTCCTGTCCCCGCTGTGTTGCGCTCCGGTGGTCTCTGGTGCGCTCTGATCAGGGCGGCGGTCACGTCACGGGAAGAGGTGAGGGAAGAGGCGGCAAGGCCGAGGAAGGAACTGGGGTTTTCGGGCGGCAGCGAAAGGGGCTTGACCGTTTGCCTTATTTGGAGGGTGATAGACGATGGGTCAGGCTCCTAATTTTTCTATGAAGTTCCTAATTTTTTCTTCTATTACTGAGAGCTGGACGACAGAACTGGAGACTGAAGTATGTGTTCATCACTCCACCATGACAAGTCCTAGCTAATCCAGCTCGGCACTATGTGTTGATTTTTTTTTTTGGTTGCGAATGCAGTATGTGTTGATTACAATGTTTTTTTAGATGGTTCATTACAATGTCAGGATATTCCTCCTTTACAAAATTAAAAAAATGTGGTGTTCATAAAAACATGTTTTTCGCCAACAAAAGTTTAAGGTAACAATGGAGATGTGCGGACATGCAACAACCTCTCTGGCAAGCCCGCGAGGAAGGTGCAAGTAAAGCAAATGTGTCCCTTACCTACTTCAATAGTAGTCGTGATTAGATTCGCGCTCCTCCGTCCTCGAGGAATCTGAATATGACTCGGTCAACCATATAGTTATCTCGAGGAGTTTGGTGGAGGTAGAATCTGGTGTTGTGAACTGAGAGGCTTCCAATTTTTTTTAAATAACTCATGACATTCGTGAATTGCTAAACATGTGTTCAATTAAGACTTTACTCTGATTTTTATTCGGTGGAACTCTTTCATGCTTTAAATGAGTCGGTTACATTCCTTATTCTTCAACCTTACCTTTCGGAGACACCACATGCTACTTATGTTCAAACTTCACCACCTCAATATTCTTTTCCTCGGCCCTTCCACCTTCACATCCACTTGTTTGCTATTTGTTAAAGATGAAATTTGTTAATAATTTGGATGCACGTTGAAAAGTTATTTTTGGACTTTGGTTTCTAAAAAATTAGAAAAAATATGTGCGAATAAACTCCCCTCAAAATTTTCGCTCCCGCTAACCCCATACACTCTCTTTCACCCACTCCAGGTTGCTTCATGTGGCAAGTAGGGCGTTACTCTCCCTTGACCTTTGGGACGTTCTTTTGTATTTTTCATTCAATAGGTTATTGTTGTAGATGGAGTGTGTACATTGTTGTGTTTCAACAATATAAAGGTTCATCTTACAAATATGAAAGGTGTCTTTGAAGACGCATTTTTTCGTGTTATGGCAAGTCCAATTTTATCAAACTTCTATTCCGATTTAGACCCCAACAAAAAAATGAGATTGTGGAATGAACTTTGACTGCTATTTTAGGTAAAGGGGTAAAATAATTTGTCTTTGTTTGGATCTCCATCTCAAGGTCCAGTTACCTCGGGGCAATAAGAGGGCAACCTAATGTTGGGACAACGGTTTTGGTGCATCGAGAAAGGATGGATGGCCCGCCATATTGATGAATTGACGATGTCACCGGGCACAAACTGTGGAAGAGAGGCGATGGGCGGAAAATCCCCGATTGTTCCAAAGAAGCATGAGGGGAGGAAAGACGAGTATAGTGGGAACATCGCAGATCTCACCAGGGAGGAAGGAGAGGACCATGGCTTACATATCTAAGCACAAATATGACTAGAAAGTTGTAAGAAGGAGGAGATATGTAGGGATTGAGGTTTTCTTTATATGGAATTAGGGTTGCGGTTAGTGATAAAAGGTTAGGTTGACCATCACGGTCCGTGGCCCATCGTTCACTCTTTGATATCTTAAGATGCTTGTTCGGCATGCTAAAAGTAAAATGACCACAATGTGTGCTAACTTGGCTCATTCTTACCCGTGTGTGTTGAATTGGCCCATGTTTAGTATTGTTGCATGCTTCACTGTTGGTTATGTTGGGATGGAAGATGGCTTATGGGTCTATACCACTTGTATTGATGTGCAATCTCGGGTCGGAGAAGTCAACATCCAAAGTGGAAGGTATGAAAAATCAAACGAGAGCATCGTTTTCTCTCATCATACAAGGAACCGTGAAAATGAAAGGCATGTCAAAACTATCGACGAGAAAGTCTTGAAGGTGAGCTGCAATTGCCATGGAAAGGTGGCATCGGGATACAACTGTCTAGAGCACCATTTAGTAGGTGTCAAGGGGAATATTTTTCGGTGCAACATAGTACATGAAAGTCTCAGAGCATAGTTGAAGAGTTCACTTGAATATCTCAAGAAATATTGGGTGCTCAGAAAAACTAGACACATCGAAACATGAAAGAGTTCCTCTCACAAGCCCAGCCACTCCATCTACTCAGCAACCACATATGAAGAATATGTCCCGTAGCCGCTGCATTCTTCTAAGCACACCGGATTTTATGGATCTAGTGAAAATGGAAGCCACACAAAGTTCATGTGAATCGAATCCCTTAGTGAAGAGAGGTGATCAGTTCGATTCCCTGCAGCAAATTAAATCAATATGGAGGTTCATCTCCGAAGATGGACTTGAGCCTGGTATTCTCTATTAGTCATCTTTCAAGGAGATGATTAATGTCCATGTGCAAGGGTTTTCAATGCGTACTTATGAATCTATTCCGCAGGAGCAACTAGGAGAAACAAGTAATCGTGAAAGGGAACTCAGGCAAGTGCGGCGAAGAAGTGACTGCAGTGAAATTTTGGATGGAAGTGCCAATGTGGCAAAAGCTACATAAGTTTCTTGGTTTATTGTAGAAAAGGTATGATGTTCCTCAGACCCGACCCGTCATCGAGGGCGTGGATTTGCTAAAGGCAGTTCTTATTCTTGTGGTCGATGATGTTGTTGTCGACAACATTGCTCAGATTATCACAAATGATGTGTCGCCATATATGCAGACCGCAAAAGATTATGTGCTAGAGTATTATGACCATCCCATTGCATCAACCTTCTTCTTGAGAAAATAGCAGCATCAAAAAATGTCAGAGAGGTCCTAGTGAAGGCAAAGGAAATTACAAGATTTTTTCCGTCAATGTGTGTAACATTTTTAAATACAAATATAGTACACGTATGTATACGAGTAGGACACATACATTAATTTGGGCAATGCACACATTAACATGGTAGGTACACACACACATAAACATAGGAAGTACACACACATTAACATGGGCACGCACACTTGGGAAGCACTTGAATTAAAAAAGGAAGTATGCACACTGTAAAATTAGGACGTACTCACCATTGATACGGTAAATACACACACATTAATCGTGGGTAAGTACGCTTGCACTTCCAAAACCGTTTACCAAAATCTATCAACATGTAATTGATTTCAAGACTCGATGCGAGAAATGTAAAAATGAAAACGGTTCAGAATTTGGATGCACGGTCAAGAGATATTTTAGTATGGACTTTAGTTTCTAGAAAATAAGAAAAATCATATGCGAATGCTTCTGGGTCAGGGGTGGAAGTCGTTCTCCCATGCCCGCCGCCTGTCCGGGGGCCATGCTTCTGGGTCAGGGGTGGAAGTCGTTCTCCCGTGCCCGCCGCCTGTCCGGGGGCAATGCTTGGCGTTCCGGTACGATGGAGATGCGACGCTCTCCGTGAAGATCTTCGGTGTCGATGGCGGACGCGTGGAGTGTTGCATGGAGAGCAGCAGCGGCAGTTCGAGCTCCTACGATGAGGATGAAGATGAGGAAAACTCATCTGACATCAAGGTCGAGGGGAGCTCATCTTCTTGAAGGCGAGGAGCTTCGGACGGGCGCCATGGAGATCTCGTTGACCTTCTCCCCGGTGGCCTTGACGACGTACTTCTGGAAGTAGCGCCTTCCATTGTACGGCGGTGCTCCTTGCTCGATGGGAGCCAACCTATTTGTTGTAAAAAAGATCGTCCCCTTGTAGTCCTTGTAAGTGAAGAAGATCTTGTTTCCTCCTTGTCTTCGTGTCGTGCTAGTGTGAATGAGAATGAGTTTTTTGCCAAACGCGCTCTCATTACTGCAGCAGCTATAGTGCCAAGGGGTAGGTGGAGCGTGGGAGGCCTATAAAAGACCCTCCAGACTCCAACTCCCTTGACACATCTTCTCGCCTTGCTCTGCTCCTCTTCTTCTTTTGCCTCTCCACGCCCCGCAGAACAATGTCTGGCGAAGCAGAGATGGCCTTGTCCGACGTGTCGACGGCGGAATTCGTCTTCCGAGGCGCGGCGGAGGCACCCAGCGAAGCTGGAGCCCGAGCCGCAGACGACGAGGTTGCGTCCCGTTCTTCTGCTGCCCAGAATGTCGCTCGCCTGGCGACTGTCTCCGGTCCTGTTGCCCAGGAAGAGGCAAGGATTAGGGCAGTGAGGAGGGCGCACCTGTGGTCCATTCTGAAGGAAAGGACTACCGGTATTCTGGAGCTGTCCTTGGTCGTGGCTGAGCTCGAGGCCATCGAGCAGTTCACTGCTTGCTCTTCTCTGTTTTTCCGCCTTTTTTCCTTGGATGACTTCGACCTTGACCTGGACTGCTTTTCGTAGGCCGAGAGTCAGTCCGTAGGCGAACTGGCGGACGGAATATTCCGTCTCTTTGGCCCTGGAGCAACCTGGTTGGCAGAAGGGGGTCGAGCTCTTGGACGCGCCTGACAAGATCCTGCACGCGTGTTATCCTTCCATCCAAGCATCCCCGGAAGAAAGGAGTACACCCGGCAAGCAATAAAATAGAAGACAGATCTGCGCAGCCAGGAGCTCTGAGCTGGCCTTAGTAGCATAGGCTAGATATGTATCCAGGGAAAGCTTGACTGAATGTAACTCAGAATTGTAAATTCAGAATGTAAGTTCAGATGGATGCAACCCTAGGGCTCAACTCCCGGGGTCATTTCCCAAACCTCCCCTTGCACTAACGCGCCGTCAAGTTTTCAGAGGAGATCTCTTAGGTGACAAGTACTCTAACCGCCTGTACCGGTAGCTATACCCCTAAGAGCACTATGCCTTCCGGGAGTCCACTCCACAGCCACGGGTACTAGGCCAGAAGGGAAATCTGACCGTTCGCCGGGGAGGACGCATTACCCCCACAAAGGTTCTCATCAACTGTCAAGCATGCGCAGGTTGGTGGTATATTGACTCCGAGCGAGATATTATGCCTAGAATGCAAGATGCACATGCAAAGACTTAGCTGATTTTTGCCATGCTCTTGATCTGTTCTGTCCTTCCCGGGTATCCAGCTCCTGAGCCGCTCTTCAGCATCCATTCCTGTCCCGGGAGAGGCGCTACACATAACAAACTTTCAGTAGGAAAAGAATGGACCCTCCCTTACATGTCATGAAAGTGTTTCATCCGAAGC
Source organism: Poa pratensis (assembly GCA_947311845.1). Classification (NCBI taxonomy): domain Eukaryota; kingdom Viridiplantae; phylum Streptophyta; class Magnoliopsida; order Poales; family Poaceae; genus Poa; species Poa pratensis. Next base: position 56,625,468 of record CAMZMU010000074.1, on the reverse strand, counting down.
AACCCGCAAGCAAAGTTGAATGTGCATTTCTGTGTTTATGTTCTTTAAAACACAGCACTGCCCATTCCACTTCTTACCGCGGCAGTACGGCACGATCAGGTGGCAGCGCCTACTGATAGGCTACTCGCGCTCGACCTGTCAGCCACCGGCACCATGTCAGCCCCCTGCTTGGGGGTTGTTACGGATAACACACTTCACGACAACAAGACAGGCTCACGGAATTGAAAAACTTATCTTTTATTCTGTGGCGACGATTCTTACACCCTTATACAGAACACTAGCCCCTTGGGCGTGCTTAGTTGACTCGAACTATCTGCGATTCATGTTCGTATTCAGGGGTAGAATTTCCGGAGATTCTCGATGTTCCAGGCGTTGCCCTCCGGCCTGCCTTTCTCGTCCTCCAGATAAACAGCTCCGGGTCTCAGGGTATGCGTCACCCGATAAGGTCCTTCCCACTTGGACGACAACTTGTTCATGTTATCAAGTTTCTGCTTCTTGCGGAGAACCAGGTCTCCGGGTTCTAGTACCCGTGAATGGATATGGCGATCATGATAGCGACGGAGCCTTTGCTGGTTGATACGTCTCCAACGTATCCATAATTTCTGCTGTTCCATGCTTATATTATACCATTTGCTACATGTTTTATATACACTTCGTATCACTTTTATGCATTTTCTGGGACTAACCTATTAACAAGATGCCACAGTGCCAGTTCCCTGTTTTCTGCTGTTTTTGGTTTCAGAAAGTTACTTCTGGAAATATTCTCGGAATTGCACGAAACAAAAGGCCAGTCCCTATTTTTCCAGCACGTACACGGAGTCCGAAGGAGAGACGAAGGAGCCACGAGGTGGCCAAACCACACCGGCGCGGCAGTGGGCCCAGCCGCGCCACCTGGTGGTTTGGGCCCCTCGGGGGTCCGCCGACATCGCCCCTTCGCCTATTTATTCCCCGAGACGCGAAAACCCTAAAACACCGAGCCTTTCATCCAGAACATATTCGCTGCCGCCGCCGTCGTCAACCCTAACTCGGGGGGTTTCTGAAGCTCTTCCCGGCACCCTGCCGGAGAGGGGAATCATCACCGGAGGGCTCTACATCGCCATGCCCGCCTCCGGAGTGATGCGTGAGTAGTTCATCCTTGGACTATGGGTCCATAGCAGTAGCTAGATGGTTGTCTTCTCCACTTGTGCCATCATGTTTAGATCTTGTGAGCTGCCTATCATGATCAAGATCATCTTATTGTAATGCTACATGTTGTGTTTGCTGGGATCTGACTTATATTGATACCTATGTGGAGCTGAATATTATATTATCATGTCTATGTCATTTGTGATCTTGCATGCTCTCCGTTACTTGTTGAAGCCTTGGCCAGTGAATACTTGTAACTCCAAGAGGGGGTATTTATGCATGATAGTTGGGTTCAACCTCTATTTAACCTGGGATAGTGACAGCAAGTTCTAAGGTTGTAGATGTGTTGTTGCCACTAGGGGTAAAACAGCAATGCTTTATTCAAGGATGAATGTATTGTTTACATTACGCACATTACTTAATGCAATTGTCTGTTGCTTGCAACTTAATACTGGAAGGGGTACGGATGTTAACCGGAAAGTGGACTATTTAGGCATAGATGCATGCTGGATAGCGGTCTATGTACTTTGTCGTAATGCCCAAATGAATCTCATAGTAGACACCACAGCTCACACATGCATGTTATATGCACTTATCAATTGTCAATTGCCCAGCTGTAATTTGTTTACCCAGCATGTTAGTTATCTTATTGGAGAGACACCACTAGTGAACTGTGGACCCCGGTCCATTCTTTTACATCTGAAATACAATCTACTGCAATCATTGTTCTCTACTGTTTTATGCAAACAAACATCATTTTCCATTCGATACGTTTAACCCTTTGTTTTCAGCAAGCCGGTGAGATTGACAACCTCACTGTTAAGTTGGGGCAAAGTAATTTGATTGTGTTGTGCAGGTTCCACGTTGGCACCGGAATCCCTGGTGTTGCGCCGCACTACACTCCTTCACCAACACCTTCGAAGCAAACCTCGTTTTCCTACTGGTCGATTAAACCTTGGTTTCATACTGAGGGAAAACTTACTGCTGCACTCATCATACCTTCCTCTTGGGGTTCCCAACTGACGTGTGACGTACAAGCATTGTTTCTGGCACTATTAACCTAGAGCCACAACACGTTTTCTGGCGCCGTTGCCGGGGAAAACAGAATTGCTTCTGCAAGGGGAGTCTCTCACACCCAATCTCTTTACTTTGTTATTTGTCTTGCTTAGTTTATTTTTATTTAGTCTTGTTTGCTCTTTTATCAAAAACACAAAAAAATTAGTTACTTGTTTAATTCAGTTTATTTTGTTTTTCAAAATGAGTACTCCTGAGAACACTAAGTTGTGTGACTTCACTAGCACAAACAACAATGATTTCATATGCACTCCTATTGCTCCACCTGCTTCTACAGCAGAATTTTATGAAATTAAACCTGCTCTATTAAATCTTGTTATGAAAGAGCAATTTTCTGGTGTTAGTACTGATGATGCTGCTGCCCATCTTAATAACTTTGTTGAACTTTGTGAAATGCAAAAGTATAAGGATATGGATGGGGATATTATAAAACTGAAACTTTTTCCTTTCTCCTTGAGAGGAAGAGCTAAAGAATGGTTGCTTTCTTTGCCTAGAAATAGTATTAATTCTTGGACAAAATGCAAAGATGCTTTCATAGGGAAATATTATCCTCCTGCTAAGATTATATCCTTGAGAAGTAGCATTATGAATTTTAAACAACTTGATAATGAACATGTTGCTCAAGCTTGGGAAAGAATGAAATCTTTGGTGAAGAATTGTCCCACTCATGGACTGACTACTTGGATGATCATCCAAACCTTTTATGCAGGATTAAATTTTTCCTCAAGGAACTTATTGGATTCAGCCTCTGGAGGAACCTTTATGTCCATCACTTTAGGTGCAGCAACAAAGCTACTTGATGATATGATGATCAACTATTCCGAATGGCACACCGAAAGAGCTCCTCAAGGTAAGAAGGTAAATTCTGTTGAAGAAACCTCCTCTTTGAGTGATAAGATTGATGCTATTATGTCTATGCTTGTGAATGGTAGATCTCATGTTGATCCTAATAATGTTCCTTTAGCTTCATTGGTTGCTCAAGAAGAGCATGTTGATGTAAACTTCATTAAAAACAACAACTTCAACAACAATGCTTATAGGAATAATTTTGGTAGCAACAATTATAAGCCTTATCCTTCAAATGGTTATGGCAATTCTTATGGTAATTCCTACAGCAACAATAGAAGTGTGTCCTCTGATCTTGAAGCTATGCTTAAAGAATTTATTAGCACACAAAAAGCTTTCAATAAAACTGTTGAGGAAAAGTTTGAAAAAATTGATGATCTTGTCTCTAAAGTTGATAGTCTTGCTCATGATGTTGAAATTCTAAAACTGAAAGTTATGCCTAATGAAGTTAAAGATATAAGTCATTTGCTACAGCAAATGCCATCCAAGTTCGAATTGATAATAATATTAGGATGTTGGCTGAATTGCATGCTAGGTGGGAAAAAGAGGAAGAACTTGAAAAAGAGAATAGTATAGTTAGAGTTTGTACTATCACCACCACTAGTAATGCTAATGTTTACATGCTAGTAAGCCTCCTACTATTGATGGTAATGTTATTGGTGTTGAATGTCTCTACTACTTCTGCAAAGCGTTTGAAATTGCCTAAAACTGCTGAAACTTTTTCTGATAAAAGTGCTGAAATTTTTCAAACTATTGGAGACAATGGTTCCACCACCATTGACAATAATGATTTTGATTTTGATGATTGTAACATCTCTGAAGTTATTATGTTCTTGCAAAAATTAGCTAGAAGTCCCAATGCTAGCACTATTAATTTGGCTTTTACAAAGCATATTACAAATGCTCTTTTGCAAGCTAGGGAGGAGAAGTTGAAACTTAAAGCTTCTATTCCTAGGAAATTAGAAGATGGTTGGGAACCCATCATTAAGGTAAAGGTGAATGATTTTTATTGCAATGCCTTGTGTGATCTTGGTGCAAGTGTTTCGTTTTGCCCAAGAAGCTTTATGATATTCTTGATTTGCCACCTTTGGAACATTGTTATTTGGATGTTTTTCTCGCTGATAATGCTATGAAGAAACCTTTGGGGCGAGTTAATGATGTTTTTATTACGTAAAAGATAACCTTGTCCCCGTTGATTTTATTGTTATGGATATTGAATGCAATGCATCTTGTCCTATTGTTTTGGGAAGACCTTTTCTTCGAACTGTTGGTGCCATCATTGATATGAAAGAAGGTAATATAAGGTACCAATTTCCTCTCAAGAAAGGTATGGAACACTTCCCTAGGAAGAGAATGAAGTTACCTTTTGACTCTATTGTTAGAGCAAGTTATGATGTTGATGCTTCTTCTCTTGATAACACTTGATTTTCACTTTCTGCGCCTAGCTGAAAGGCGTTAAAGAAAAGCGCTTATGGGAGACAACCCATCGTTTTTATTTGCTGTTATTTTTGTTTTCTTTGAGTCAAGGAGTTTTGTTACTTCTGTAGCAACTCCTTTGTATCTTTATTTTATCGCAATGTTGTGCCAAGTAAAGTTCTATATTGAAAGTTGATGCAAGATTTGGATTTCTGCGCAGTGACAGATTTTTAGCTGTCACGGATTTGAGCTTATCTCCCTGTAGAAAATTCAAAAATTCTGAAAAATCACGCATATTCCTGAGATATGTACGCAACTTTCATTATTTTAGGCCAGATCCATCTGAGCAACTTAAGTGCCTCGAAAAAATTCGTCATTCCAGACTGTTCTGTTTTTGACAGATTCTGCCTTTTGTTTTGCATTCGCTCTTTTACTGTGTTTGTGTGGATTTCTTTGCTCCACAAAGCATTGGTGGCTGTAGCTAATGTCCAGAAGCTTTGGGATTGATTGTATCATTACAGAATATGAGAATTTTTGATTATGCACTAACCCTCTAATGAGAACTGTCTTGAGTTTGGTGTGAAGGAAGTTTTCAAGGATCAAGCGAGAAGGGTGATATTATGTGATCAAGAAGAGTGAAAAGCCTAAGCTTGGGGATGCCCCCGTGGTTCATCCCAACCATATTCAGAGAGACTCAAGCGTCTAAGCTTGGGGATGCCCAAGGCATCCCCTTCTTCATCAACAAACTTATCAGGTCATCTCTAGTGAAACTATATTTTAATTCTTTCACATCTTATGCGCTTTACTTGGAGCGTCTGTGTGTTTTTATTTTTGTTTTTGTTTGAATAAATTCGGATCCTAGCAATCCTTGTGTGGGAGAGAGACACGCTCCGCTTTTTCATGTGAATACTCATGTTCTTCACTTATATTTGTTGAGTATTCTTAACTAGCTACTGCAGTGCTTTTAGCTCCTGTTTTTCATGCATCTCTTCGAGCTGTTAGCACTTGTTTATAAATACTCTCTTGCTGCATTATATTATCATTTGGAGAGTTTATGTTTAAATAAATTATTGGTGTTTGTTTGGAAGAAAGAAAATGCTACATGTAGTAGTTGGTATTGGAAAAGACATATGCATTCTTGTAGATCATTGTCTTGTTTTGATTTGATGCTTTGCAATTGTTTTGAGCTCTCAAGTAGATCATGTTTAAGCTCTTGCATCATGTAGTTAAAGCCTAGTAGTGGAGAACTACCGTAGAGCTTGTTGAGACTTGGGATGCATATTTGTTCTCTCTAAGGTCTAGATATTTTCTGGTAAAATGTTTGAGCAACAAGGAAGACAGTGTAGAGTCTTATAATACTTGCAATATGTTTTTATGTGATTCTT